>JAQFZN010000043.1:0-75903 GCA_034687075.1 Geophilus carpophagus | reverse complement strand
CCTTTTGTTTTTTAATTTGAAATTTGAAATTGAAAATAAGAATTTCTGTGGCGGGCTTGAGGATTTTAATGTCAAAATAAATATGTTTTTAAAATTTTAATTTAAAAATGCAATTTAATATTAATACAAGCGCTCACTTTTTCAATTTGTTTTACATGATGCTGTTGATGACAAATGATTTATTTTTCGCAGTTTCCTGATTTCGGCCGAGTAAATATCTCAAGAAATGAAACCTAAGTTTGGTTTATATTTTCCAAAGTGAATTGAAGCGGCTTTGACAGTCGTCGATAGAAAAAGCAATTTGTCGTGTTCCGTGCTGGGGATATCCAGCACCGTGGAAAAAATGTTATTTAGTTTTCCATTAGCTCAGCCTGCAAAAAGGAACAAATTGAAATAACATCAGTCAAGAGGGACGCGTCTAATTGGATTCCTTGCCGCGTGGCGTCGCTCTAAGCCTCATCCTTTTGCAATGTTTACAAGTTAACACACCCTAAGATCAAACTTAAACGAGCATTTTTTCTTCATCTTTTCCCCCTGTTTTTTTTTTAGTTTACCTCCCCTTAGGGTGATGTGGGGATTTTACTTCTTGGTGTAAAAGGTCGCCAGAGGTTACCACTTCTTTTAGACCAAACTGGTTGTGCGTGTGCGCGCCACGTTCCTAGTTCCATGCTTGAGATGAAGAGGGAGATTACAAGTTCCATTTCCGCCCTCCAATCAACAAATGATCAGAGGGGTTTTCATCTTTTCTTTACTTTTTTTTTAATTTAACAATTATATTTTGCTTTCCACTGCCTGTGGCATGAAAAACACAGAAAAAAATATATCAATTATTTTTTTTTGAATTTTTAAGATGGAATTGAGATGTAAAAGTTACTAAAGGTAAAAAATTGTTATAGAATTTCCAGAAAAAAAAAAGATAAATAGAGAAATTACTGTTTAATGGTATGGGAGCTTCCAGTGAGGTCATACACGCCATTCAAGGTAGAGGGGAGAAAGTAATTACAATAAAAACTCAAAAACATTTGTCAAGCAGGCAAGCAACTCTATTAATCATCTTTTTAATTTATTATTTTGAAAAACTATTAAATTTAATATAAGTCTCATTATATACCTATTAAAATTTATCTCTTTCCTTTACACCTGCTAAAAAAAGTCATTATCACTCATACTTGTGCTAATGCCAATCAAAATTGTCAAAAATAGATTGACGACTTTTTCATTTTAACTCAATTCAATTTAATTTGATTTTAATATGAATTTTGAAATTCTCAGGAATTAGAAACCGAGTAGAAATTGAAAAATTTCTTCACAACACCACAAAATTAATTCAAATGAACAACGACTTTCAATTAAAACGAAATCTTATCACAACAAAGAATCAGACAGTTTATTAATACCATACTTCATAAACTCTATTTACTTTCTCTACTATAATAAATATAATAAAATTATAGTTTCCTATCTGTAATAATATTTCAGGATTAAAATTGTAAACTGCACTATTTTTATCTGTATTCTTTATTTATAACTTTGTTTTTATAGTTGCAACTGAAACATTAAACTCTTAATATTTTATCAACATGTTTATCATTGAAAACTATGGAATTTTCATCCAAGACATGAGCATTGAATTATTAAACCCATATATTTATTTCAGGGTAAAAAAAAATCTCCCTTCACATGACAAACTGTCGTCTTTATATTCTGACTTATTTTCAAGTCGACACGAGAAGAGGGAAAACGCGTGGCTGCCTCTTCTACTGGTGGTCAGCGAGCGAAACACAAATAGAGAAAACGTTGGATAGAATGGAGTGTAGGGATAGGATTGGGAGGTGGAGAGTCATCGATATACTCAAGATGTGGCCTAGAGGCTGGTGATTTCACGAAAATAAGCTTCGTGCATTCGATGTAATTGCTAAGCAGAGAAAATGGATTTCTTATCGTTTACTTAATATTGAAAATGGATTTGACGAATTTAATAATTAATCTATCATTTACTGATACATTGAAAAGCTTTTAATTTGTTTGATTCTATAAAAAAATAAATAATTGCAAAGATATGTGTGTAGTCAAGAGATGCTTCCTGGATAAATGAACGGAATCAAATACCAAGTGGATCGAGTAACATTCTTCGAAAAAAATAATTGTTTTTCATTAACCCACCTTGTTTTTATTGTGTAATTTAAACCAAATATGAGACGACTTCTTGGTAAAGGTCTGTTTTTACTCATCACGTGCACTATGTAAACTCTTTTTACTGATGAATCTATATTTTATTCCTAAATGTCATCTTTGTTTGATCAATTTCGATTATTGATTGGATGAAACATTGGTTAAACAAGGTGCATGCTGGGAGATACTGCTTCGAGGCTGTTTTGACTTATTTCTGAACGTAGGGTGAGCCGATGCCATTTATTTCTCCAGATTCTCTCTCATAGCCCGTCTTCTTTCATTTCTTCTTTTATTCTTTTTTTTATTTTCTTTTTTTTTTATATTTCTATTTTCGATCAATTTCTGATCACCTTTCTGGAAATTGCATCTTATATGGATTATTTTTCTTGCGAGTTTTTTTTTCCTGTTATCGTCATGGCAATACCGTTGACAAGTCTATTAAAACGGAATATCAATTTTACCTTAATCAATAATTGTAAACAATTCAGTCATTCTTTAATTTAAATTTAGATAATTAAAAACAAATTAAACTTAATAGTTTGCACATGAATTAAAATAAAATAAAAGCAGTCATTTAAAATTATTATTTTATTTTTAACAACTCAATTAAATAACATAGAAAGAAAGTATAGATTGAAGACTACAGTGAGTTGTCATAATGGTCATCAGAGTGCGAGTTTAGCTGCAATGTGCGTACGTTAATACAGCAGGACAAACCACTACCTGACAATTTGAGGTTTGATAACAAAAGGAGACCACCTGAAAACACCAAACGTCTCCGTTCTCGTCCCACCCCCATCTCCCTACCCACACACATGCCACGAGATCGATGAGGTGGCTGCACCCCGCGCGTGTGTCACCATGGTTTCCTTCTTGGCGACATATCTTGTAAACACAAGCATAGAGGCTATGATAAAAGTTCAGCATCCGGTTGCTTAGCAACCATTTGACAGGCCTCGAGGCGAGATTTAAGGCGTAGGTCGCGTGAGCAAGAAAAAGGATGGAAAAAATGGATGCTGATGCTGGCTTTAAAGAAGAAGGGAATTTCTTTTTATCGATGAATTATTGAGGATTTTTTTTTGTTTTCTTGTTTTACATTTTTAAAAAATGTATTTGAAATTTATTTATTTATATATTTATTTATTTATTATCTAGTTTTTTTGTAATAAATCAAAGTGGCTGGCGTGAGTCCAGAGAATAATTTTTTGATGAGATGAAGTAAATTATTATTTCTAAGTTTGCAGAAATGGATTTCATTTTATTTTAATTTATTTGATTATTTTTTTCATGCTTTTTTATTTCAGAAATTTTTTCAAATAGGAATAATGTATTTTTAAATTAAGTTATCGTTTTAGATAAGAATCATTTTTGTACAGACTGCCGGAAATGCATTGAAATGAAGGCGTGTGGTAAATTTGAATATAGTGCGAGGTAAGTGAATATATTGATATTTATGTTACGTTATGCAGTAAATACTAGTTCCATTATGTTATTTTTTGCATAATAATGTGGTAAAATTTATGATTACAACATTCACAGAACAAATTATATTAAACTCGAATGAATTAATATTCAACCGTGTCTGAAAAAATATGATTTTTATCAGATTAGGACAGAATTAAACAGTCAAATTTCACTGAAACGGTTTGATTATTTAATCAGGTTTAGTTTATTGCACTTAATTTCGATCGTAATATTTCTTGTACTGGAATTTAGTTCTAAACAAATGCTCTTAATCGTATACATTACATATAAAAAATTAATGAAACCAATTACAGTGCACAACATATACACAGCAGCTTAAAAGTTTGTTTTGTAGCTGATAGTTCAAGAGACTAAATTAAAAAATATTTTAAAATTAAAAATGATTTATTTAATTTTTATTGATATTTCAATAATTACATTAAATCATACCGTAACCGTGAATATTTTTGATATTTATTCAAATAACAAACAACATGAAATATTTAAAAATCTGTCTGTTTTACTACAAACATACAGATCTTTGCTTATAATTTAATGCAAAACAAATTATTAATTTCTGTTTTCTAAGGTTATGAGATTGAATTTATTAAATATAAAAATTTAGGTCTTATTTATATTTCAAACCCTCAGAATTGCAAAAAATATTGATTTGTTTAATACGACTAAATTTTGTCTAAATGTCAATTTAGCTTTATTTTTACGTTTCACGAGTGACAGTTTGAAGGTGAGGCCTCTATGACACTTGGCCTCGTTATTAATTAAGAACGCTGCTTCGCGTTTTGGCATTGGCAGCTGCTGCGACTCACCTCCAGGCCTCCTCCGCCAAACACAACTTAATCCCTTCAATTAAAGGGTCGCTAAGCGTCGCACCTTAAGGATCTATGCATTTCCCATAACCTGCCTCCCCTTTCTCATTCTTTTTTACTATTTTCTTCCATCTGTTTGATTAGACATAACTGACCCTTTTTAATCTCTGCTACATTTTACTAACAAAATTAAAAACTGTTCATTAAAAAGGATTTTTATGAGCAAAACATAAAACAAAATAATATTTTTAATTAAAATTAAAATTAAATTAAATTATTAAAAAAATTTTAAAGTTATAAATTTTATGATTTTTTTATTTGTATTTTTTGTATTATTTTTATTGGTTAGTAACTGGTTTATCTCTTGGGATAAACACTGTATGGTGTCATGATAATTGAAAACAATAATGAATAAAGTGAATAAAATAATTATTAATTTGAGCAAAAAAAAAAAAAACAATTTTCTACTCAAATTAACCTTTTTTTTAATTAATAAAAAGTGTTTATTACTCATTAGCATCATTCATTATGAATTAATCTATTATATTTTAGTTAGAGGCTTACAATTTGAAGAGTATAAAAAATCACTCTTGTTTATCTCACCTTTTGTACAGGTGTGAGCATGGCAGCCCTATTTCTTTGTATTGATTTTGCTATTGGATGACTGATAGGTTAGGATTTTGAACTGTTATCTGAAGCATGAAGCCGGGAGAAAAATGGAGTCTTATCTGAGGCAGAAAATAGGCTTAAGAAAAAAAATGTAACAAATTCCCATCATATTAATCTCCGGATAAATTGGATGGTATTCTAATTTGTCAGAGTAAAATGGTTGGATTCTAGCCTTGTAATCATATTGCTTTAGGCCGCAACAACACAGAAAAACTTTTTGTTTTTTTTTAATCACTCTGTGGAATATCTCTGGAATTAAGCAACTGTTAATTGCTAGGGCTCTTAATTGTAACATGGGCGTGGTCAACAATGTTTTAAGTGCCATTTGTTCAATTGTCCAGGTGTTTAATTATAAAAAAATAGGACTCGTAGGGCATTAAGCTAACAATTATTTATATTACTTAAAATTTTGCTAAAACACTAAATTGCTGGGGAAAATATGGCCACGATTATTAAGTTTTGTTTACATTTTTCTAGACTAAGAAGCGAATTCTACGAAAAAGCAATAGCAATTATGAGTTATTTTTCAATTGATGAAACTTTAACATCTTTACCATTCCATGACAGTCTACTTCCTAATTGAACCTCTTCCATTCCATTCTATTCCATCAAAACTAATTCTTAATTCCATTCCAGCCGACTTTCGTCTTACAGAGGAGAGCAAGCAATTGGTAAATGAACAAACTTTAGTGTTGGTTAACCTTTTACAAAGTGTGTGTGTCAGCACTATTTTTTTACCTATTTTTTTTTCTACTGGTGCAATTTTATGGCACACAGTTTAGTAATTACAGTGTACCTCCTATTGTTTTTTTATTTTTCTACTTTTGTTTTCTTCTTACATAGGCACTAATTATAGTTGAATGCACATAGATTAAGATAGAAAAAAAAAGAGAAAAGTTAAATTTATACACAAATAAATTTCAATAAATAAACAAACAATCTTTTAATGGTGTTTAGTTTAAGGCCAGGCCTGTTGCTGCTACCAGTGTTAATGGATTGCTTTATATGTGGTTATTGATTGCAACAGGTAGCATGTTGTTTTCTCTTGCTCTCACCAGTTGTTACAGCTGGAAATCAACATACGACAAAATTGGCTTTGATGCCAACAAATCTGGTATCACGTAACAGCAACAATACAAAACGGTATACATTTTAGTCAAGTGTAGTTTGTTGTTACTGTTACAATAATGAATTGTGGTTCTTTTGATTATACCACGAACAGTGAATCCTCACATTGTGGCGTGACCTGACCAACGACGATCGCGTGCAAACGCCCCCGCAATCAGAAAACCGGTCTCCATGTGCACGCAAACCTTGAGAAAAGGCGGGAAAGTGGTTCGGGGGAAAAAAATGTAAGGGTATTTGGTATTTTTTTAAAGTGTACTTTATAGCTCAAATAAGTCTATTGTTTATCTTTTTCATTTCTGGTTTAACGATTTTTTTTAACGGTTACCTTCACTTTTTACGACAACGGAAGAATAAAAATCAATATTTTGCCTTACATACTGATATGAGCTATATTTATTAAATGAAAAACCATACAATATTTACAATTATGATGAAATAAGTTGATTTTAATTATACATGTACTTAATATAATTTTTTCTTATTGAATTATGTGTTAACTAAACTAGATTATCTGCTATGTGTAATGATAATAAATTTGACTACAACATTTAACATGATCAGAATCTATAAAAATGTTATTATTTTGTAATTAAATATCCTAATAATAACTAACGATTACGTTATCAGCATATCCTGTAAATTATTCATTTAATTTTCAATATTAAGTACCAAATTACAGTTGCATCATAAATCGTGAAGAATAAGTGTTGTAAACAAAAAAATAGGAGATCTTGTGAGGAATAGGATGCAATGATTTATCTAGCAAATAGTTGCAGAATTATTTATTTTAGGGTGGAATTTATTACACTTGTAGTGTATGGTTTTCTACACCTATGTGTTGTAGATGTGCGGTCACGATTTTCTGTTTGTGTTGTTTGCTAGTAAAAAATGTAGAATTTCAGTTTTTAATGGTTTTTTTTGGTAAAAATGTAATAAAAATAAATATATTGGTTTTTGTTTTGTTCTGTATCTGAAATAAACAAAATGTTAAGTCAGTTTCTATTGTTTGAAGTTATTTTATGCTCGGTATAGTTCTGTCAACAATAAGTCCCATTGCAATTCTCCTTGTTGTATACACAGCGCGCGCAGCACCTGGTCGCGTAAACTGCCTGCGCATGCGTTGATTTTATGGCGGAAAAAGTTACGTTTGTAACAATGGACTCGACTGATTTATTGCCGCCATACAATGACAAGCAATTGCAAAGCGAGTTTCAGCTGTTGGTTTATTCCCAGTGCGCGTGCGGACTGAGAAAATAATTTCACTTATTTTGTGGTTTTTCTAAGATTTAGAGTAATTAAAAGGTGCTGATAGAAGAAATCCGAGCTTAGAAAAAAAAGAAAAAACAAATAAAAATATAAAAAAAGAAAGTTGGTTTGTTTTTTTTCTAATTTTCTTTTGAGTCAGTCTTCTACTAAATGGCTCTTGAATCTTATCCTCCAATCGATGATGCTGGATGCTGGAGTGTCGTTCGCGGACTCATGTCACGTAGTGTGTTTAATTAAACAAATTTTTTTATTTTTTAATTTTATTTTTTTTAGTGGAATTTTTATTTTAAGATAAGGTGAGTGCTTTTTTTTAATTTTATAACTTTTATTTGTTTGAAATGAAAATATATTTTTTAATAGACATTTAAAGTGTTTAATCATAACCTGCCTGTGAAATAGCTTTGATATGCTAAGCTGTCACATGAGTAATGAAAATAATTTTTTGCCTCTTTTTTCTTAGAAATAAAATGGTGTTACAATTTAACTGAAGATAGCAATACGAGCTGCCACGAATAATAAACTATTGTAATCTGCCATCTAAGTACCTCACTGCCATCTATCAGTAAAGATAAACAGTAAAACGTTTTAGTATTTTCCCACCAGTTGGAAGCACTATCTAATTTATCTCACAATTATTCACGCAATTTGCACTCTAAAGAAAAACTTAGAGATTTTGCCACAAGATGGCAATCCCTACAAATACACTAAAAAAACAGCTCAAAATTACTGCTGAATTTTTTTGTGAAGTAGATTTAATTCAAATGATTTTGTTAAATAAACCTGCATATTTTAATAAGTATTTTTTACAATTGACTTAAGATTGAAAATTAGTTTTTTTATAAATTTTAATTAAAATTATTAGCATATGCAAATTGATAATTTATAGAATATGATTGAGATTATTAGGAAAAATTAATAATACTTACACATATTAACAAACTTATAATATCTTTATTTTAATACTGTTTGAATATACTGAACTATAATATACCACATAAGTTTCTTATTAAAATATTGTACACATTTTAGATTTACAATTTTTATTCGTTTTAAACCTATTCAAAAATTGGCCAAATTTGAAGGACTTACACCTAAACTTGCTGTTTTCATCTTGATTTGAGCTGTGTGATGAGAAAGCACCAGGTAAATCATCTTCTGATTTATTCATTTCACTTTCATATCTATGAAGTAATATGTAATAAGTTCCCGAAATTGAATTTCGGTTCCCCTTTGTAATAGACAACGTCAGTAACTCTTGATCAATTCCAATCTTTTTTAAGTGTTCTTTTGTCTTTTCCTCAGCTTCTTTCGGAATCTCTTCATCTTTTGGTCTAGAAAAAGCTTCTACTCGCAACCATTCTGAACACATAACGTTATCTAAAGTCCATCTTTCTTTAGGTTCGTGCTTCAAAAGTCCAGATATAACAACTCCCATTGGTGAAGGAAGAGACGGAGGAATGGAAAATTCACCGATGAGAATGAGCCGTTTGAGACTCGCAACGGTTTGTGCACAAAAGGGCATTGTACCCGTAACCATAAAGTGAAGTAATACTCCTAAAGCCCATAGATCAACAGGTATACCTTCGTATCGTTCGTCTAGGAACAATTCCGGCGCAGCGTATGGAGGAGATCCACAAAAAGTGTTTAGAAGATGATCAGGGCTAGGAACTGGAGTGCTAAAACCAAAGTCACCAACTTTTACTGTTCTTGCAGATGAATAGAAAACATTTTCGGCTTTCAAATCACGATGAATGATGTTTCGCTTGTGCTGAAAAGAATTAAAAAGAATTACAAAGAAAATATTTAGTTAATTTTTCGTTTTCTTTTAATGGTTTATATAATTTTTAAAAAGTTATATAGAATTTTTAAAGGTAATTTGAAGTATCTGATTTTCTTTATCTTATCTATAATATGAAGTAATATTAAACTTTACTGAAAAGTTAATTATAGCAAGAGTTTTTAATTAAAACTAAGAGATAAATTAGTTTTGATCAAATTTATTTTCTGATTCTTGACATACAGTGAACGTTAACTTAACATTTTATTGTCATTTGTTTTCAAGCGCCTTTGGTTCTTTTTGCTTGCACCACAATTTCAATCAATAATTCAGCGGAAACATCAAATCCTTTAAGATGATGCTCTAAAAAGATTGCTGCATGTGACATAACAGTAAATGTTCTTTTAAAAAATAAAAATAAACATACAAAATTCGAATCCTTAATCACTTACATTTTGAAATTGTTGTCATTTTAATAATGAAATTTGAAACTTTAAAAGCAGCAAATTAAAATTCATAAGAGAACTTATTAATGAAATTTGAAACTGGATGCATGAAAATTCAAGAGTCAACAATTTTTCTCATTTTCCCTACTTTCAACTAATAAATCTCCATTTTTAAATCGAAACTTTTCAATCAATATTCAAACATAAAGTTTCTTTTGTTTCCATTCGGGAAACCGGAGACAGGAAGCCTGAGGCCTCATTTTATTACAGCTCTAGTTACCAGGCACTAATTAGCATGTACAGTAGAGGTGCATTGTGGCGTGTCTTGGTCACCTGACCGAGTTATTTGCAGAAAATAACATTAATGAACAAAAGCTGATTAAAATGTAGCGACAGGAAGAAGAAAATGCAAACAAACCCGCCCTCTGCGCTACAAAAGAGATGTCATTTCAATTGATTCTGTCTGTTTGTTTTGAAATCCTTTCATATATTTGTTCCATTTTAAGCACCTGTGCTTAAAATAAAAATTAATTAAACCAAACTCTGCCATGCAAATGTACATTTTAAAATGTAAACACTTCACTGTAAGTGTACGTGATGCTATACGGAATAAACAAATTGTGTTTGCAGAGTAATACCGTATGTTTCATTTATCATAACAAACCCGCTTCTTACCATATAATTCACTGCTGATACCACCTGTGCGAATACGTGCCTAGCTTCAAGTTCAGGAATCTTGCCTTGTGTTGTGATTTTTGCAAAGAGTTCTCCTCCACTTGCGTATTCCATGACCAAATGAATACGTGTTAAAGTTTCTACAACTTCGTACAAGCGGATTATGTTAGGATGATGTAGAGTTTCCATGACAACAATTTCTCTGGTTAACATTCTGTGCGTTTTCCCGTCCAATTTCATTTTATCCAAGATTTTAACTGCCACACGCTCTAAAACAAAAAGATAAATACGATTAGGCAACAGCAGTTAATTGTACTATAAACAAAACAAAAGAGTCACAAATAAAACCTATTATGTTAATTAAGGCAGAGTTTTTTTTAATAAAAATTTATAAATACACTGTAATAGACTGAGACTAATATAAAGATGCAGTCGCACCATTTCCCATTTTTAGAGTGGTTCCGGTGTTCATACTTTGGCCTAAAAAGAAAGTTTAGTGGCCAGATTTAAACCTGAAAATAGTTCGTGCTAAGATTTTGCACCGGGCTTAGTCAGGTTTAAATCTGAAGGTTTCGTGCTGACATTTGGCATCAGGCAGGAATATTTTTCAAGCGAATCCTGCTTTTATGTTTTAAATAACTCGAATTTGTAGAATTTCTTCCGGACACTGCACAAAAATTCGTTTACGTAGAAAAAGTTAAAAATAAATTTTTCTAAACTGGAAAAAATGTAAAAGTCAATCTTCAAGAATTAATAAATTTTATGACATTCCGTTGAGATGAAATCTCCATAGCAACAAGTTTTCAAAGCTTAAAATCTTATTTTTGTCAGTAAATTTAAACATGTGTAACCATAACAATCAATATTAACATTGCTATAGGGAATGAAAAATATGAATGCCCAAAACGATGCATACGTGCAGGTGAAGTTGATTGAAGAGAAAAAGCAATAAATAACGCTTAATTGTCTAAATGAGAGGTTGCTGTGATTAGCACTAGCTCCCAAAATAGGCAATCGATATTAGTTTAATCGAGTTAATGGCACAGCTGGAGTAAGGAATGAACTGGAGTCAGCAAATGGCAGGTGTCTTAGGCATGAGAGGAGGTAAAGAGTTTGTGGTTAAAAGTGATTTGCAAACGTTAAAAACTTTTATCGGTTTAATTATTTCGGATCCTTTAAAGCATAAAAGGAACAAGAAAAGGCTATTAGTTTATCTTTTAAAAAATCCTTTCCTCGAGCTCATTAAAATGAGAAATGAGATTACACTTATTTAATAACATCATAAGTTGCAGCAGATAGCGTGCATTGTGTAATAAGAAAATAAAGTACATAAAAAGATTTTAATAAACTCAAAGAAGCTTTTTCTAGGTATTCTTATCGTACAAAGAGCCTATCATGATTGAAAATCTTTAATTTCGCTCATTCTTTTGTGTAGAATAAGATTAGATTAAACATTTCTGAAAATGTGCTTAGGTTCAACTTTTTAAATAAATTTTTTTAAATACACAATATTTATTTATACCAATTGTAATTATATCTGTGATGGCAGATATAGCGCTTTCAGCAAACATTTTCAATATCGCTGCATCTCTAGAGAGCTTCAAATCTCATTCAGGCAAAACATTTTTCTCCAAATAGCTTAGTACACTTCAAGTGAATACTAGTAGAACAGGAATAGATTATTGATTCGAACTTAGTGGTTAGTAATAATTTTAGTGTTTCAAAAAAATCAAATAGACGTTTTAGTTCTGTGCAGATGTTATAATCAAAATGATTGAGGTTAAAATAATGCGATCCTTAAGAGCTTTTAATCCTTTAAATACCAATGGTATAATTATAAAATGAAAACCAATGCGAACTCACATTAAAAGGCCTTTATCTTTACTCATACTAAATATATAAAGACCCTTTATGTTTTAAAGCTCTTTAAACCTGTGAACTTAACTTTTAATTCAGTTTCCAAACTGTTTTATGAATTTTCAAATTTGTCTTTTCTGAGTATAAAATTATAGAATTATACTTCAAACCATAGAATTTTTAAACATACATTTGTGTATCACTTTTTTATTTGATAAATGTTTGCAACTCCCAACTAACTTTGCTGATTTTTATTTGCTTAAAGAATTTTACAAAATTAACACAAAAAGTGTGGAAAAAAGGCTTATTTCAGGATATACTTATGACGTAAGTCCTAACTGAAGTAGATTTACTTTCTATTCTTTATTGTATGCCTTTAGGTAAGTAGACTTGCCTGGGACTTTAATTTGTTTTCTGTGATAGAAGGAAGTGGTTTCATTTTGACGAGAGAAAAAATTTTATTGCCTGCAAGGAAACTAGCAAAAATTCAATAAAAATATTTACGTTGAAGATGGGAAAAAAATCAGATGCTTGAGCTGCACCACACTTTAAATCTTTATTGAATCACTATATTTTTTCAAATTATTTAAATTTTTATTACCATATAGCCTTTATCTGCCATGAATGAAATAACTGCTGAGGCAGCTATTAAAGTATTCAGCATCCGCACTTGATTATGATTGCATTTATTACAGCTCTATTAGCATGCGTCCCATTTTGATAATCAAATCAAATTTCTATTTTCCAAGTTTTTATTAATTTGTGCAGTTTGAAAGAATTCTTCAACTCGAAATATAATTAGCAGTAATAAAGTGAAAATTAGATGAAATTGCTGCTCCTGTGCTTCTCTGCAGAACATTATTAAAAATATTGTCATTCTATAGGAACACTCACTTTAAAATTATTCTAATCAACATTTACATTTTAAAAAACATCACTTGTTTTTGCTAGATTTGTTATGAATTACATTAAGTGAAGCCCATTCAGTGAGCAGAGCTAAAATTTGTAATTAACTCATTTTCAAAACATCTAATTAGTAACAGACTTGTAAACAAATTTCATGTGGTATATTGTTGCAGTAAAAAATCAAGGATAAAGTATTCGATTCTAATTAGTTTTGTAGAAAAGACTTGAAAAGAGAGACCTCATGCAATGATTCATTGTTGATAAAATTAGGGCTTGTCTTTGCACTATTTTCAGCTCATAGGAAAGAAACAGGGACTTGATTCAAGGTCGAAAGTGTCAAATGTAAATATAAAAGAGCAAACTAAAACAAAATGCCTCGTTCAATATTGATTTACATAGAGGATCAAATGTGAATCAACAACTCTTTTTATAGAAGCAAGTAATAGTAGACTTTTATAATGAACAATTAGCAAACTTAGAGCGTTTTTCACTTACAAAATGTGATATAACTTACGTTTAGTTAGTTGGTGGAATGCAAGTTTAACTTGTGAGAAATTTCCGCTTCCTAATTCACTCCGAAACCGATAAAAACCCACGCGAGTTCCCATGGTTACCTCTTTCAGCCACTGTTCATTGTGTTGTTGTGCTTGTAAGGTACGTTCATATAATGAATCTCGAGTTAAATTGACGGAAATATCAACTGATGAAGAAGTGTCAGAAGATGGAGAAACTCGTGTTGATGGCATTATTGCAAAACACGATAAATAATAATAATAACAAGAAATTAGAAAATGATTTTAAGTCAGTTTTACATGATTCGTCACTTTCCGTAGGTCTTAACTAAGAAACCACTTGTACGCCCGGTTAGGTCGGATCGGCACCGCATTGTGTTTGCTTCTATTTTCAACACTTACAGCACATGTTGTATAAGGCAGCTGTCTAGCAATCCCATGAGGCTCTGCTTCTGTTGTCATGGCAATGAGTCTTAGCGCTCGTGTAACGGGTTGCTGTGGTTTTTTTTTCAGATTGAGCTTGCGTAATGCAACAACATTTAGGTCCACTGGGAAATAAATAAGAGAAAGAAATTGATGAATTTTTGAATTATGTTTGATGCAGAATAAAAAATTGATTTATTTCTATACACTGCGGAACTAAAATGAGATAAAAGTGACCGCTTTTCGTTAGGTTTTATTTTTGCTTTGTATCTGGTTTTATGAGGTGATAAAATGGTGACAAAAATTGAAGTTTCGACTATTTACGATGTGTTTCACGCAATTAAATTGTCACAGCTGGCCACAGGAAAAGTTTAAATTGAAAGTTTAATAAATATTAAACTTTTATTTATTTTATTTTTATTATATTTTCAACTTTGTTGTTTAATAAATAAAACTGGTTATCTCAGCGTTGAATTTAATATTTCATGATTGCTGATAAGAAAATGGTATTATTGCATACGAAGCAATTACTATGAAGTAATTACTTGAAATCAATTTTTTGGATTTGTGTTATAGCAAATATGAAATTGATGAAACCCATCATAAGCAGAAAATCAAGTATTATTTATATATGTTTTTTCTGCGAAATAAGAACTGTAATAACTAGCTATTTAGAAATATGATTCCTTACAAAGCTTAAAATAGACTTGAAAATTCATTTGAGCAAGGGCTAATCAAGAATCAGTCATCAATCGAACTTTGCAACTTTGCTTTAAATTAGATATTGTGTTGTTTTATTCCAATATATTTTCTTAATTCTTTAAATTTTTGCCATTAAAAAGATAAAAATATTTTATTAACATCAAACACTAAAAATATTCATAAATTATTTACATTTGCATAACATTTCCATTTAACTTTAGAGGAAAATTATAATAATTATTTGATATTTGATAAAGTTGTTAGTGTTGTAATTATCTACAATGTATGGAGCAATTTAAGGGAAATGTTGATAATTATTATGCGCTTTTCAAGAGGAAAAATTCTGATATAATACAAAATGGTCAACTTGTGAATACTTCTAATGTTTGAAATTAAAATAAATAAATTTACCATACGTTTGTAACGAATGTTGAGAGGTGAGAGCACTGCTCAAATCCGGGAGGAATCTGGATTTAAATATTCAAACCCTTACATAAATGTTTATCAATAATTTTCTACGTAAAGCTAGGTAGATCATGAGTGCTAGACTTTTAACTCAAGGATGATCTCATTATCTTTTTGTAGGTTTCTTTGAGGTATCTGTAATCAGCGGATGGAATTTAATTGTTTTAATATTATTTGGACAGATATCATTTATAAATTTTTATTTTTAAACTGAATTTGAAAAATAAATAACTTTTTTATATGTGATTTAGTGTAATTATAACAAACCAAATTCATAAGATAATTGTGACATCAAAATAGCTAAAAAGCATTTAAGTGAAGTACAGCACTGAGCAATTCTTATCAAAGACTGTTTTAATGTGATAAGAATTATTAAATGTAAACAGAACACAAATTTGCTTCAGTGGTTTTACTTTAACTCAGACAAGGTATTATCTTGAAAATAGCAACTAAACAATTTTTTGGTGTTAAACAAGGAAATTTTTTTTCTGCTCTCTTAATCTAAATATAAATTTTTCCACATCTCAACAAGTTGTTTCACCAATAATTGGAAAAAAGGGATTCATTAAAGGAAAAGTGTAAATTTTGTAATTTAAAACAGAAATGTGAATAATTTTAAGCTTTATTTATAGAAAAATATTATTGTTTTGATTTTATGCAGTAATTACATAGCAAAGAGTCATTTATCTTAATCTTTTTGCTCGGTTAAATATTGACCAATAAAATGCACTTTCCAGAGCCAGGTGTTGATAAGTGATAAAAATTTTACTGTTATTTCTAAGTGGGAGTGAACTTGTTGCAAAACTCATACATAATTTCATTCATTTGTAATAATTGGGTAATACAGTTAACATATAACCAATAAAACTCAAGTTTAAGTGGCAAAGTTAATCCATAAATTGACTTAACAACACGCCTTTTATCTTTTATGCAGATGCATTTGTATTCGTCACAGGAAGTGAAATTATAGACATATTGTGGGAAACAAAGTTGTCATGGAAACTAATCACATATAATTTAAGAGATTTATTTAATTTCAATTGGTTTTATTTTATTTATTATAATTTACTCGTGTTTTGATTATTTCTGTTGTGTTTTAATATTGATTATATAATATGTGAAAAATATTAAAAGTTTTGAGTGAATGAATTGCATTAGGAAACAAAGAAACACAAGTGCATTGTATACTTACGTATTGTGTTTACTTCTTTCATCTTTAATTATACAGCCTCTTTCAGCCTAAAATTAACAGCCTGCAAAATCATACTGTGTTTATATTTTGTCTAGGTTACCTTGGGGAACAAATGTTTTGAATGAGTCACTCTAGTGGCAAATTTTTTAAATAAATATCGACTTAAATCTTATTATGTTGTGCTAATAGTGAGTCAACATGTTTTTATGTAGTAATAAGTACCAAGATAAACGTATCTTATTATTTTTGATAGTTTACACATGTTAGATTAAAATTAAAATCAATTTCAGACAACTTTTGGTAAATGTGATTTTTTTTTTATTGAAACTACAATGCAAACTATAAATTAATAATATTCTTCTTTATGTTCTTCTTTCTTGTAACCATCGCCACCATGACCGCCACCATATCCGTCGCCTCCATGACCGCCTTCGCCACCGTAGCCTTTGGAGTCATATCCGTGATTTTCTTTCCCATAACCACCGCCATAGTCGTTTCCACTGTGACCACCATCATGACCGTATCCACCACCACCATAACTACCATGTCCATCACCGTATCCATCATGACTACCTCCGTGTTCTCCATGACCATGTCCGCCACCGTATCCTCCATGTCCACCGCCGTATCCACCATGGTCACCTCCATATCCACCATGTCCACCATGTCCACCTCCGTAGCCGCCGTGACCGCCTCCGTATCCTCCATAATTTCCACTATATCCATCATGTTTATCACCATATCCATCATGTTTATCATCATATCCATCTTTGCCATATCCTTCTCCATGTCCACCATCATGCCCACCTCCGTATCCACCTTCATGTCCATATCCGTATCCACCTCCGTATCCTCCATTGTGTCCGTGTCCACCATATCCCTCGTCATGTCCACCGTAATCGTCGTGCCCACCGTGTCCATATCCACTGTATCCATGATCACCATGTCCACCATGTCCACCATGTCCACCATGCCCACCATGTCCTCCATGTCCACCATAACCGCCATATCCGTGATCACAATCCTCTTCGACATGTACTTTTAGGTTAACATAATGATCTTTTTTTCCATATCCTCCATTCTTGTAGCTGCAACATCCACCATGATGACTGCCATGCCCATTCTTGTGATAACTCTTATATCCATCAAGTCCATGGCCCTTATAACTATCATGTCCGCCATAGTCATTTCTTAGTGAAAATTTGCTAATGGACTTTTCGTCATCTGAATTAATTGAAGCTTTTTTCTTTGCTTGCAGAACATCTGAGTCAACATTTATTACAGCACATAGAGTTAGATGAATACCAATAACGAAGAGAAAACAAGAAAAAAGTTTCGATTCCATTTTTAACTGAAAATACAAAAATTGAATATAGTACGCAAAATAATATTTTTACAATATAGAAAAATGTAACTTACTCACTGAATTTTCGTAGCAAATGAGTTAACTGCAGGAACTAAGTAAACCTTTACATTAGATGCTATATTTATATTAAAACAAACATATAAAAATAAGCTATAAGAATGCAGTTAAACATAAGAGCCCAAAGTTCTCAATAAACTTTTTTGAGCCAAACAATTCTCATAGAAATATATAATTACGATGTGTGTTGTGTAAATATACAGGATCATTTTCATATGAATGGACATTACTTTAACTACCATCTAACCGAGGATAATAAATTTGCTGAAATTAACCATCAAACCAGCAGCTTTAATAAGTATATCGTTAAATGCTATGGTCTTATGAAACGGTAGTATATTGACTCAGTGAACCAACATCGTATTCCTGGAATAATCAAGACAAAGGAAACTTTTATTTACACAATTCATAAATTTTGAAATATTAATTTACCGACTTTAACATAAAACTAAACAATTTTATTTAGTTGGATTCTTTAGCTTTTAGTCGGCTTTTCTTTTAAGAAGTTGTGTACTGAACTGCTTTTAATAATAAGAAGAAAGAAAAAACAATTTCTTTGAGATATCTGGTAATAAACACTTTTAATTACATTCTACATTTTGATACATAATCAATACAATCAATCAATTTAAAATATGTTGATACAAACAGTGTTAACCAAGACCAAAATTCAGGCCAGTTAATAAATTGCTTAAAACACCTTCAACTGTGCCCAGCAAAGTGTCAACAACACCTCCAACACCTCCCAATACACCAGCTAGAAGTCTTTCTTGCTTTTCATCCTTTTCATCATTTTCCAAGTCAACGAAGAGAACTTTGATAGCTTTTCTCAAGTCTTCTATTTGATCCAATATTTGAACTAATTCCGGATATTTTTCTTCAACCATGCTGCCATCATTACTTTCATCTGCCACAGCATCACCATCGTTCTCGGCTTTGGTTGCAAGTAATAGAATACTGATGACTATCAAAACAGAAGCAAAAATTAAGCGCATCTTGTTTCTGTTGTTCGTGTTTTAGATTTGAGTGTAAAGCGTGAAAATTGTTGCTGTTTATAAAGGAATTGGACACTACAGAAGACATGATTAAATGATATCATAAATTTGTTTCATTATTGTTTGTTTGATTGATTAATAGCGAGCAAGTGTTGTTTCTACATTAAAATGATTTGTCGTCTAATAAAAATGTTCATTTGCTGTAATAATGATTGACGTTTGCAATTCTTATGCAATTGTAATCTCTTTTTATATTTTTGTCTTATTGAATGTGCATAATAACATCCTCATACTGCACCTGGGTTTTTCTCAGCTTTTAATAAATCATCACTATAAATTTATAAAATATAATATCCAATTTAAATTCTACAAACTCCAGTTTATTTATATTATCATTTTATCAATACATAAAAAAATTGCGTAATTATGTATGCAAATAATAATATTCTAGAATTTAAAGAACAGTTTCTTTTACTATTTTTTTTATTTTAATTTTAATCCAAAGAAGCTAATAGTAATACTGCTGATGTGGAAGATTACCACTTAAGTTAAAATTCGCTTGTGATGGATTGTAGCCCGTGAAATTAGCGTAATTTGAATAAGGTTGCTGATTTAATCCGTATGAGCTAGCAATGTTTCTAGCAAAAGAGCTCTGATTTTGTTCACGACCGGGGAATGGTTGAGGATAACTCTGCAGATACACTAATGGAGCTTCGTTCGGTCTCTCTACAACTATTTCTCGTTGCTCAACATTCTTGAAGTGTTTGCTTGTTTCATTTTCAGTCTCGAAAGATTTTTTCACTGCGATAATAATGTGGCGCTTATCCGCAGTAAAGTTCCATCGTAATGTTTCAATAAGCAAGTCAGCGGGTAGTGAGTATCTTTCAGAAATTGATCGACTCTCGTCATGCATTTGATCATTATTCATACTTCTGAAATATTTAAAATACAATTTTAATTATCTATTTCTCAGTGTTCCCTAACTGTGTTTTCGACAATGATCCTTATACAATATTATATTCAAGTTTTAAAAACTATCGCTACTGTGTTTTCACGTTATAGAAAGGTCTCTCAAAGTATCCCTATCAGTCATTTCTTATTAGCCATCGATAAAACCGTTTACGACCTTGTTCATCACAAAATTTTTATCATTTTTTCCTTACATATTAGTACATTAGATACAATAGTATCCCATTTGTTAAGTCACTATTATATACAGTAGACAATAAAATTATCCATCCACCAAACACTTTTTTAAATTTTACATGAATTTTTTGAGAATGAGAGATATTTTTGGATTTTTATTGGCAAAAAAAGATTCAGATATGTTCAGGAAACACTTTTCATTAATAAAATGTACTAAAATTCCATCTTTTGATTATTTATATCAATCTTTTGAAAAAGTGAGAAAATTTCTGGCAAAATAATTATCCATCCACTTTCAAAATAAGCATAAAAAGGCAAAAACATTAAATAGAATGAAATAAATTTAGACTTACTGTATGTAATTATGCAGTATTATAAGTGATTTGAAACAGGCTTTATTAAATTGATTTAACATGTTTTGCACCATGTAGAAAGTCGTGAAGTAAATCAGCTTAAACAAAAAAAATATGTAACTATAGAAGAAACATTCTGGGAGACATACGAACTAGTCATTCAAGATTAAATTTAATTTATTTAGTTCTTATAAGAACTATAAGTATGCCTAAAAGTTAATTTAACAACCAGAAAAAATTGCAAATTAATTTATTTTATGTGAACAGCCAGGTTCTTAGGTCACAATGTTATGATCTGGTGATGTATGATTGTGTACCATGTTGATATGTGGGAAAACTTATTCTGATCCATACTATAATGTTTCAACATGTTTCTTAGAACATCCTTTGAAAAAATTTAACGCAAAAACTGCAAAAAAATTAGAAACAAAATTAAATTTTGTATTTTAACTGATTAATGACTCGTGTAACACAATGAAATTAGTTATTAAAAATTTGAAAATTAAGCAGATTAATATCCTTACATGCCAAGTTATTAAATTTGAATACAATTGAATACTTGTAGGTAAGTATAGAATGATAATCTTGGCATTTTAAATTGTTTTATACCTGTAATCATTTTTTTAGTTTCCCATTTTACAATACACTTATTCTTCTTGCTTGTAAATCTATAGAATATTTATTGATTTGTATGTTAATTTCTTTGTCAATTATGCTTTATTACTAATGGAAAACATAATAAGTCTTAATTCAATTCAAATTCTTCTTTCATTCTAGCTTTTTGTGCTTATTTTGAAAGTGGATGGATAATTTTTTTGTCTAAAAGGAGAACGTAAAAGATTGAGAGTTTGAATTCCAAACTTTGGAAAATCAGTGGCGTAACCAAGGTCTGTTCCGCCCAAGGCAAAAAGTCAAAAATTTAAAATGGCTGTTTTTTTGGTCAGTCCAAAAAGCGCACTGACCAAAAAAAAGTCATTAGAAGCCAAAATGACGTCTCCGCTTCCTAAAAAATGACGTCTCTGCCCCCTCCGCTCCCCTCCCTTCTTGAAACGCCACTGTGGAAAATACTGGCGTAATTGATTACATAAACTCAATTAATTAAACTATGTACTTGAAGTCCACTTCGTGATTAGCATTCACGGTAATTCCTCCAGCACGAACGTCAACTGAAACTTCGTGCGGTGCAAAGTCGTGAATATCAACATACATTATGAAATAGAATGGATCATCTTGATAAACTGCTCTTGAATCTACTGTTGGAGGTGGAACATGACCGCTTACATTAAACTGCACTAAGTCACTAAAGAGTAACGAGTTTGTAGTAATATATTTATTTTAAAATTAATTTCCAAGCTTACATATCTTCCGCGCTTTTGTTAGTAAAATATTCTACTGGTTTGTGGACCAAATATTCTGATGCAGTGCGATTTGGACTTAAATTTATTTTACTCATTTTACTTAAAATTTAAATTTTTTTTTTGAAATTAGAAGGTTTAGGTTGTGTATAGCTTTGTTATCAATAAAGAGAATGGATTTGTCACAAGGGAAAAATTTGTTCATTTGTTTTTTTTGAAAATAAGTTTTTATCAGTTTTATCCTAAAAATTAATTTACGCATTAAAGTAATTTTTATTTCAAATAAAAATTATTACATTTTTTTTTATTTTATTTAAATTCACGCGCCTAAATTTTTCTTAAGAAACTTTGCGATTTTATTTTTCACCTACAGAGGGCGAAGACATCTTAATCTCGCGTGAACAAATCGTTGTGCTTTGCTTATGGCGGTAATTTTCATGTATCGCCCGTTAACATTTTTTGTATGACACTTATCTGGGCTAACAAATTTACGAAGAACTAGAAAAATGCACGCGCGATGTGCTATATGTTCCGATTTATTTGATTTCATTCAAGATGTGGCGGCAACTTTGTGTGGACATATATTTCATTCGTCGTGCTTAGATCAGTGGTTACGACAGAGTAAATCGTGCCCTCAGTGCCGTTTGAAAGTTACCCATAACAAAATAATTCAAAAGTTGTATTTTGATACAGAAGAAGATTGTAGTAATGAGAGCGAAAACAAAACCAACAACGCCCAATTACTGAATCAAGTTGAAACATATAAAGCTAATTTGGTAGAGAGTTATAAAGAAAAAGCAGAATTGGTTAAACAAATTGATCACATCCAGGATACGATTCAGTAATTAAGTTGTGAAAATTATTTTTACATATTGAGGTGTTTTATATCTATTTTTATTTTAGGATAGCGTATGCGGAAAAAAGAAGTGCTGAGGATCATTTATTAAAGTGCAAAGACAACTTAAGAGTATATAAAATGCGACTCGACAATTTACAGGGAATAGAAATTGAAAATGTTGGAATGAAAAATGAATTAACCGAATTGAGAAAGAAAGTTTTCAGTCTGCAAAGGTATTTATTATTTATAAATTTTTAAAGATTTAATAAACTTTTAAACGGGCTTTCTTGTAGCGTCAAATCAGTCATGGAAAATGCAACTAGAGATGTTGAAGATCTGCTTGATAAATGTAGAGAAAAGCCTCAAGTTGATGAAGTTTTAAAGTGGCATTCGGTTGTTAGACGGTAATTTAATTTAATTGAAAACCATTAATGATTTTTATCTATTATTTACTTACCTAGCATTTTAAATTTTCTAAATGCTTAATTATTTCACTAATTTTATTTAATCTTAATCTTAAATTAGAGAACTAATTAAGTCGGATGAGGAAAGAAAAAAGTTAAAACACCAACTTGAGTTAACACAAAAAGACAAGAAAAAACTAGAACAGAAATTAAATGAACACATAACTCGCACAACTGAATTGGAACAGGAATTGAAATACTTAGAAGAGGAAAGAGAGAATCTTGAAAGACGAGTGAATCAAGCGGAAGTTGAAAAAACACCTTTCCAGACATTGTGTCAAACACCACTGTCAAACAGAATAACATCTAAAAGCCAGACAGTCATGTAATTTGAATCTTAATTTGAGACTTAACTTAAACTCCTTAAAAACTAAATTATTTAATATTTAGTTTTAGTCCAAACTCTACTCAACGGAGACATTCTAACAACTCTGAAGACTGGATTTCACTATCACCTGAAGTAAATCACAATATTATTTTTCTTTAATTAGCTCTTATATTTATTATTTATTTTATTTAGATTTTACCTGACAAATGGAAATGTCCTAAGAACATAGTGAAAAAAGGAAATAATTCTACATTACGAGGAAATCTAAAAATCACTAGCAAGAGACATTTCTCAGATTCATCTGCACCACCATGTGCTAAAGCAAATAATTTTCATTTTAATGGCTTGGGTGGATGCTCAAAATACGAAACCCCATTTCCTGTTTCCAAATGTAAAGTGCCCAAATTGACAGATTTTGATTTTGTAACTTTAGATTAAGTTTCCATTTTGTGTACATCACATCCTTTTATATAATTTTATGCTTTTGTAGTAGCTGTGATTGTAAAATAGAAATTAAAAGTATCAATTTTTTATTTTAAATGGAATCCTTTATCGTGCAAGTACTTCTGAAATCATTCTAGATCAAAAACTTTGACCTTTGAAGTTTTCATTACAGATTTGATAAAAAAAATCATTGCTAGTAGCAAAATGGCAAACAGAGCTGCCTTTTACTTTTCTCCTAAATCTTTAGAGGATTTAAAGCAGGTAAATATGAATATGGAAAGTTTATTTATTTTGTTAATGTAATTTTTATATATTTAAAGGTAGTTCAATTAGCTAGAAAAAGGAACAAATGTATTAGCATTACTGCAAAGAAGAAAGTAGATGAAAAAGAAAAGTTGTCATCACATTTTGTCATAAATATGGAAAATTTCAATAAAGTTATTGAAGTATGAACAATTAGAAAATAATGTATGAAAATAACTAAATTTGGTTTATTTTTAGATCAATTTAACAGATAAGTGTGTAGTAGTTGAAGCCAGTGCTGAAATAGGGTTAATTAAATATTACTTAGAAAAAGTTGGATTTGCACTTTGCATGTAAAGCTACAGAATTCGTTAAAATTAATTTTTGTTGTGATTAAATTGTTACATATTTCAGGCCAGGTGTTTCCGATGATAAAACAGTTGCATCCGCTTTCAGTTCAGGTTGTCATTCATCAATTATGAGTCAAGGAATTATCACATCTTACGTAAGTTCCTTTTTTAAGGTTTACATACATTTATACAGTATTTGATGATATGATAAAAAATTTGCAGGTAAATAGCATCGATGTGCTCACTTCAGATAATAAAGTTGTTACTTTAACACCTGAAGATAAACAATTCCGAACTATTGCTTGTGGTTTAGGAGCATGTGGAATTATTTTATTACTGACATTGAAATGTGAACCTGTTTATCAATTGAAAACAATTCAGTTTGGCTGTTCGTTTGATAAGGTAATTTTATCTGAATTCAATTTTTTGTTTTAGTTATACATTTTTTTAACATTAGTTGGTAGCGAATCTACCATTTAATCTGAAAAGATATTCAAATTTGAGCATTTCCTGGTTTCCACATACTAATAATGCAATTGTAGCTAACACTGAGAAGATTTATGACGTACGTACATAAAAGTTCATAAATGCTAAAATAAAAACTTATTTTTTTTTTTAATTTTTAATTTAGACTAAACAAACTAAAAGCAAATTATTCTCAAATGTAAAGCATAAAACTTTTAATATTGTTGAAATTTGCTCCTTAAAATTGTTGTACTGGTTTTGGTAATTTTTATTTTTGGAGATACATTTATATTAGAAAACATATTAATACAGTTTTAATATTTCAGTTTGGTTTTCCCATTTTTTATACCAACGGTTCATTTTCTGAGCTTCTGGTTCTTATTTATTTGGCAACAAGTTCATTATTTTTCACCTAATGAGAAAATTTTATTAGAAAGAGATTCTAATCACACATCAAAAACTTCCGAATGGTTTATTCCAATGTAAGTATATTAAAATTAACGGAATCCCTATTTCTACGAAAAAAAAAACTTATTTTAATTTAAATTGCAGGCGAAAAACCGTTACAGCATTAAAACTAATTCAAAAATGGTGCGATTCAAGCTTTCATTACCTTCACTATCCAATCCACATCCAATTTATCAAAAAAGATTATGTTTATTTGAGTCCTGCCAATGAGTTTGACGTTTGTTGCATAAGTGTGAGAATTCATCAACCGTTTGGTTTTTACTTTCCATACGAAAAAGCTTTTATGGAGTTTAGCGAAATAATGAGAAACATGGGAGGAAGGCCAAAATTAGATCAAGTATGTAAGGAATATATTAAATTAATTTTAAAATAATTTATTCTTATGAAACAATTAGAATTTCAATGCAAATAATGAAGATTTGGATGCACTATTTCCAAATTATGAAGAATGGTATGCAATACGAAATGAATTGGATCCTCATAATTTATTTGTTAATAATTTAGAATAATACAAAAATTTGTAAAAATTGATTAATTTAAGTCATTATTCTTAAATTTTTATAAAAATATATAATTCTAATATTTATTACAAATGTAGTCGTGCACAGGTACTGCAACTGCACCTGCAATAGCAATTCCTAACGTATCTGCCAACGGAACCACAGCCATAGAAAACTTCAATTTTTCTTGTGGAATCTATAAAATAAGAAAATTAAAAATATATGTTCAAAATTCAATCTGAAAATTTGCCTTACATTTTTTCTCATCTTATAATATGTATTAACGTAAGCAGCACCACCTAGAAGACCCTCGAACAAAATTAACAAAAACACTATCCAAATACTTGGAAGAAATGGTGCCTGAACTTGAACTAGAGTTATTATTAAATTAACAAACTGAAATTTGAGTTAAAAATAAATCTTTAAACATAATAATTCACAAATTCGTAATTTTTACTTGTAAAACAGGCAAAATCCATAGTGTATTGATTGTAAATATATTCACAGATGATCTTGAAATAAAAACACCCAACTGATAATCCACTTGAAACCATCTATACTGCTCATCGTGATTTAGCCAAATATTTTTGAAACATATTAGCTCTGTCTGTAATGGTATTAGATGAGATATAACTTATTTCTGAGCAATTGTATAGGGAATAAAAAAGAAAAGTCAGTTATTGCTTACCAATCCTTGATTAATAAAATATTCTGCAAAATAAACCGTCATCAAAGGTAATGCATAAGGCCACAGATCCTATTTTCGTAAAAAAAAATAAAAAAAATAAAAAAATACTAGATTTGAAGTGTTAATGTGTACCTTTATCATTAGAAGTTTCGATTTCATCCCTTTTCCAACAACAAGCTCATCTGTTGGTTCACTGATAGTGCCACTGGCTGATCAAAATTAAATCAAAAATCATGTTTAAACATTAAACTATATGTATTACCAAAATTTACTTATTATTACAGTTTTCGTCTAAGAGAGGTGTTAAGTGACTACCGTTATCTGAAATAGCATCTTTCTTTGGATGAACGAGAATGAAGTAAAAGCTGTGAAAAATAGCCAAAATGGTAATGAAATTACTAACACGTAGTACAGTATTTGAATTCTCAATATCACACCTGATAAACAGAATCACAGGGACAACAAACATTATTTCTACTGTTTGCCTAGGAGTCAGGTTAAAAAACTGTGTCAGTCCTGTGTATGATAACGCACCAAATATCCCAGAACCACCTGTCCCTGAAGACCATGCAGAAATAACGTCTCTGTGAATGGTTTATAATTCGTTAAAGTTGTATCAGTTTTAACGCTATAACTATCTTATACTTTTCAAAATAGGATGCGTAGCCTAATAACGTTGTTTCACCTAAACCACTAGATAAAGATGCTGCTACAACACCACTAAATGTCATCCAGCTTGCATTCGAAAATGCTACTAAACCAAAACTTGCAGCGCACAATGCAATTACTGCCATAATACGAATTCTGAAAATAGAAAAATATTTAACTATATTTCCCAATTTGTGTAAGTCAAGTTGAGGCCTTTTTAAAATGTAAGAATGGTATTTTGACTTGAGATTTTTGTATTAATATAAAAAAGGTAATAAACTATATATATATATATATATTTATATATATAGTGTTTTTTTGTAAAAGAAAATAGGTGCCGTACTCAGTTGAGGTCATTAATTTTTTGGGGTACCACAACAGTATAGTCCGGGCAAAATGGCCAGGACTAAAAAAAATGACGACAATTTGTGATTTTTTTTTCGGTTTGGAAAGAGGTTCCGGTACTCTGTACCGGCGCATACTGCCACAAAAAAAAACCTGTATGTATATACAGTCGAACTTCTGTAACTCGAACTTCTATAAGTCGAATTGTTCTATATCTCGAATTTTTTCGAAAATTTTTGCATCACATTTTACATTATTACATTATTTCTGTAACTCGAATTTTCTACATCTCGAATTTTCTACATCTCGAAGTTTTTTTGATGAACTATGATGATTCGACTTAGGGAAGTTCGACTTTATATGATGTTTATAGTTATATATATCTGTAGCTTATCTGTAGCCTTGTCAGCCTATTGGAAAATCCAGACCTTAAGTTAGTTTAGGCTAAGTCAATTTAAGTTAAGGAAAGTTAAAGTTTGGTTATCTCAGACCAAAAAATGACTTAAAACACTTTCATGATCCCTGACAAATTTATGCTGTCAATGGCATACCACAGTATGATTTAACCCTCGGGAAAATACTATAATCTTAAGATATGCATCTCAAATACTAGTTGAAAATACTATATTTGGTTTAGAGTGTATTTACTGTGTACTAAAGCCGATGAAAGGTGCTACTAATTTAATAAAAAGTGCTGGTAATATATCAGCCAACAAAATCGTCTAAAAGAATAAAGTTTTAATTAATAATTGGTACAGTATAGAAATAATATTTCAGTATTTTGCTTACTCCAGTTGATAGTTTATTACAAGCCATTGAACAGTTTGTGGAAGGCTAAGTAATGAATTAATATAAAATAACATAACTTTAAAGAATGAAATAGAACTTTACTTTAGTAGAAGTAGTTTTTAACATATCATGTGCTGCAGTCAGCATAATCACGTAGGCGTAATTATTACACAACCCAAGTAGCCTAAATTAAACGTAAAAAAATAATAAATAAATAAATAAAACATTTCAACCAAACGTTAAATTGTATATAACGCACCAAAAACCAACCAAATTACGGATTTTGTTGGGTGGTTGTGAATGCGAATGAGACTGATGAGAATCCATTTCTGATTGTCCTATCACAATTTTGTTTGATATATGATTTTATCAGGAAGTTCGTTTAATTCAAAGTTGTAAGTTTCGAATATAATCATAATTTAGGAATGATAGCAAATAATCCGGAAAACAGAATTGTTGATTTCGAAAATATATTGCTACAAGATTAAATTAAAAACTCTGCCATAAACTTTGATCACCTGTTAAAGTTTGGATGAGAGCCATATTTATTACTCTCAAACCGAGAACATCGCAATATGCGCATAGCGACATCTTTTATCAAAATGTGTAAACAATAAATGAATTCTATTGTACCCAATGGAATTCATTTTGCATCGCGAGTCTTGTACTCGGGATGTTACATTCTTTTCGATTCGTTGACCACACCCCATTATTTTTATTGGATGTGTAGAGTCACGTGAAGTTCAGGTTCAAAATATGGCCGTTTAAACGTTTAGGTGTCGTGTCGTTCTGAAGGGGACCATTTTCATTCATTTCTCAACTAAAGTAATGTTTGGTAGAAATTATTTTTTGACTGTTTTGAATTTTGGCTTTTCACTCATGGCTTAAGCATAGTTGTTTATACTTGAAGAAGAAAAATTCTAGGATATGCCCGTTGTTTAACGCACATGCTGCAGACGAAAAAGTCAATTTTCAACATTTTCACCCATTTAATTAATCGTACTTCATTTTCATTCAAATCTGAGAAAGTCTGAATAATTTTCGAAAGCATGGAGGAGAATAATGACATTGTCGTTTGCGCTGCGGAAATGATCAAAGGTAAAACGAGCCAATTTTCATTCCGTGACTGTGATTTGATATATTGTTTACTTGACAGATCGGTTGCATTTTGCTACACTTCGCACTTCAGCTAAACCTAAATCTACTGCAAATACTCATTATTTTAGCATTGATCAAGAACTGATTTATGAAAAGTAATGATAAAACAATTAAATCAAATTACACTGAAATTTAATAATTTTTTTTGTTTCTTTTTAAAAACAGTTTTTACGCTGATTTTGGTCCCTTGAATTTAGCAATGTTGTATCGTTATTGTTCAAGATTAAATAAGAAATTAAAGGTGAGTAAGACAACCAATTTTTTTCAAGGTGAGCACGTTTTAATAAGCCACCGCCTATTCATAAAGTTGTTGGAAAACAGCCAACAACTTTATGTTCTAATTAAAATTTGTTTTAAATGACTACTGGAATTCATCTACGAAAATTGGGACCACACCTAAATCAGGGATAAAAGTTGTTTATTAAGCATGATTTTTTAAAAACATGTTCACGTAATAACAATAATTTATTACTATTGCTTATGAAACACATCATCTTTTCTGTATAAAATTTAATAGTCACTTAAAATATTACAAGTTCATTGCAATAATTTAAATATAAATTTAAAAGTGAAAACTAGAAACAGGAAGTGAATATTCAGGTGGGGTCAAAACACCAAAGGCAATTTTCAAACTTGTTTATGAATATTTTCTTTTTTTTGCATATATTACATTAAAACATAAATTTTGCATGTTTAGTTACAACTAATTTTTTTTTTCAAAAGCAATCTCAATATCATAGCTTAATAATTAAAACAACTTCTTTTTTACAGTCATTTAATTTAGCCAAAAAGAAAATTGTGCATTATACGACAATGGACAGCAAAAAGCGGGTTAATGCTGCATTTCTCGTTGCATCATATGCAGTAAGTTAAAATCTTGAAAGTAGTAAATGGAAGGATGCGATTTGATCTATCAACCAATAATCTAGGTCAATATGTTGCTACTTATTACATAATAATTCTAGAGCGGAAATTTTACTCTGTATTATATTGAAATAAGAGTGAAAGCAATCAGTTTCAAATCGAGTTATATTTAATTTAATTATCCTTCAGAATATTTTAATGATAATGTTGTGGTGTTACAATTTAGCACACATGATAAATGGTTCTTGATATGTCCTAAAAGGGTTTTTATGAAAATGTAACACGTTCGAATACCTAATTTGGTTTCGGTTATACAAAAGATGATTTCCTCCGAGGCACAGTTTAATGCGTTTGACATTGGGTATGTTTAATGTGCCATTTCTAATGATTTTAAAAACCTGTTTTTGAGGACTGACAATTTGGAATTATGTAATGCAAGTCGCATCCCTGTTTGGAATATAATTTGCATTGCATTCCTTATTTTTTTTTCTTTTTTTGGACAATTTTTTTTATGTTTTAATATTTACTTTGCAGATAATTTACTTAAAAAAAACACCTGCAGAAGTTTATCGGCCATTAATTGGAGACACACACCCTCCTTTTATACCATTTCGGTACGAATTTGTATTTCGGGTAAAAATGGATGAATTAATATATTTTCTTTTTTCTTTCTTTTTTGTTTTTAAATATTTATAATAAAAATTAGAGACGCGTCGTTTGGTCCCTGTTCATATAATTTGAACCTTTTGGATTGTTTAAATGCTATATATAAAGCCTTACAAAATAATTTTTTCAATTTCGATATTTTTGATGTTGACGAGTATGAGTATTATGAGGTGAAGTACAATTAAGAGTTGAGATAAAGATCGAACCTTGTTATAACGAATTTATACGAATTTCTTGTTTTTATTAACATTTTTTTAAATGTTTGATTAGCTTTTCTTCTTAAATCAAAATTTTACTTAAACCGACATTAGGTTGAAGACTTTGTCAATGTTTACAAGCAGTTTTACCAACCATAAATATTTTTTCTTGCTCTAAGATCAATTTTGGTTTAAGATAGCTTTAAAAAAAACATTAAATACATTTCATGACTTTTTATTCGAAATCATGGCTTTGGTTTGAGCTTTTATTTTATATTGACTACCAAAGATTGCAAAAATTAAAATTTTTTAGTATAAGTTTGTGTTAAAGAGGTTCGACTTGTGTTACGGTTTCGGAAAAATTGTAATTATGATTCTGTTCTAATTACAGCAAGTTGAAAATGGAGATCTCAATTGGATCATTCCTAATAAATTTATAGCGTTTTGTGGTCCTCATCCTAAAAGCAAAATTGAAAATGGTGTCTTAATTATAACCTGAAGTTAAAATATGAATGTTATTAAAATATTTAATTTATCTTATTAGGTTATCCGCTTCACGCGCCTGAAGCATACATTCCATATTTTAAGAAACACAATGTTACAACTATTGTTCGCCTTAATGAAAGACTTTATGACGCACAGAGGTTTATAAATGCGGGTTTCAATCATAAAGATTTGTTTTTTGTTGATGGAAGTACCCCAAGTGATGCAATTATGAGGCAGTTTTTGGAGATTGCAGAGACAGCTAAAGGTGCCATTGCTGTTCATTGTAAAGGTACAAGAGTGGGAGAAATATATTCCAAAGTCTCAAGTAATCACCTTTAGCAAAATATTACAGCTGGTTTGGGACGTACTGGAACACTTATAGCATGCTACATTATGAAGCATTTCCGGTTTACTGCAGCTGAATCGATAGCATGGATACGAGTAACACGTCCTGGTTCAATAATTGGTTATCAACAGCATTGGTTGGAGGAGTAAGTTATAGATCAGCACTATCCAACTTGTGTCAAATTGTGGTTGAAAAATTAATTTTCAATGTAAAATTATCTTGCATCTTAAAAAGAAAAAATTTTTAAACTAAAAATTTTTCTTAAATAATAATAATTTTAAAATTGAATATAATTAGTCAATGAAATTATTTTTTGGCTCAACGAATGACAAAGGATGGTTATCATTGATCATAGCAAAGCATATTGCTAGAATAAATTTTTATTTTTATTTTTATTACTGTATTTTAGGAAACAAGCTTATTTATGGCTGCAAGGAGATGTTTATCGATCACATGTTGGTGTAAAATCTATTAATAACAATATAGTGACGCGTGGTCAAAGCTCTACACTAAGAGATTCATCGACGCGAGTTTCTAGAATTTTAACTAAGGTGGACAGTATGAGATTAGACGATACAAGAACAGCAAATGTATGTCTATTTATACATTTTACATTTTAATTATTCAATTTAATTTGAATTTTAGGTCAGTGATAGCAATGCTAACATGGAAGATGGCAATAACATCTCACAGGGTGATCGCTTGAACCAAATTAAAGCTATGAGAAAACATCCCAGATCTGCCACGAGTGGTTCATCGAGCATGTAAGCGATGTGAAAAAAAAGCAATTTTGAATAGAGTAGTAATAGTAATATTCGTTAGCAGACCAGATGGTACTAAAGAATTACTTCATATGCGCACGAAGACTCAACCGTTCCGTTCCACAAGTTCCAGTCATACAACATCACCACTAAAATCAAAATTTAAGATTCAAACTTCACCGGCAATTATCCGACCACCACCGAAAAGTGTAAACGATATGACATCTCCGTCTGTTTCTAAAAGGTAGTAAATTTTATAAGAAAAGATTAATTAATTTGAAGATATATAATTTGTTTAGAACACTTAGAACTAACTGGTTCTTGGATAAGCCTACTTCTCCTCCTTTGTGTTATGTTTCTGGACGGGCTATTAACGATGTGCAATCTAGTTCTAGGGCGATTAATTCATCTTGCTCTTCTACTAACTATCATACTCGTTATCGATCTAACACTGATCTAACAACTCACCCCACCACTTCATCTATATCTCCTACTCGCGTAAATTCGTGGGCACCTCCACTGTAAGTCGGATGAAAATTCAATTTTTTGTAGCGCTTTGTAGGAATTTTTTATACGAGTATTGAGGGTTCCTATTAATTGTAATTTTTTGCTAATTTGTTTCAAGAGTAATTTAGGGTAACTGATAAATTCTTAATTTTTTTTCAGTGCTCGTACAACTGATGGCAGCACTTCACTCTATAAACGTGCCACCCGGACGTCAATGTTAAGATGACTAAACTCTCAACCCACCAGTTGTGCCCGCCCAAAAAAATGTAATCGGTTTCCTGAAAAATCTAAACCTACTCTTTTAGAGAAGCAAGAAAACGTAGTTTGTAAAAAAACTATTTGTAAGAAAAGTTTGCGTCCCCAACGTCATTCTAGTACATCTATTACTAGTAATGTTGGGAATAAAAGAGTTGGCAATGAGCTGATAGCCGGTAAAAAAATGATATTGCAATCTCGTACGGTAAATTCAAGATACATGTTGCGAAATCGTGATAATAAGGAAAAATCATTTAATACTAAAAGCAATATTTGTGAAAAGTATAATTAAATGGGTTTGGATGGTGTTATTTTTATATTTAAAAAAAAATGAAATATAATATGCATTCATATAAGAAATTTGAAAAAAGAAACAAAAACAGAAAACAAAAATACAAAAGTAAACATTGTGTTTGAAAAATAGTGAAGAAACTGGTGGGTTTTATTGTGTGATGTCAGTCATTAATTGGGGAAAAAGAAAAATTACGGTGTTTATATGGCTTCTTCCATAAATTTTTAGTGAAAATTCCCAGTGTAAATAGTTTTAAGAAGGAAAAACTAAAAAAGAGTTTGCTGCATATATTTTTGTAGCACAAATGATGAAATGAATTACATACCTGATATATGAAATAAATTATATTTGGTATGATAAAAATGTTTGTTTTCTTTAACGACTGAATATACAATAATGGGAAAATAGTTGGATATTATATTTTTTTATTTTTTATTTGTGTTTCATTGAATAAAACCTAGTTTTTATTTTACTGTTTATAATGTGACAGTTTTTGGTTATATTTTTAGAATGTACTTAGTTTTTCAATTTTTATTTTCGTAAATATCTTCATCATGAGTTTGCAAAACTTCTAAATTTGAAATGAAATGTTAGAAAATATTTTTGATTAAATATCTTGTATAAAATTTCAAGTTTTATTTGTGTATAAAATTGAAACTCAATGCCCAATTTTTAGAATTTAGAGTATTTTCCACCTGTAGAACCAATGTTATTAAAATTTTATAGTTGCATTTTTATGAATTATTCATATTAATACACGCATAATAAATTAATTAAAATATTGACATGTTTTCCAATAAATTTCTACTTAATCATAACATTTTCATTTGCGCTTAAGAAATAAAATTTAATAATTACCGCACAGCATTAATCAGCAATTAAACTTTAAAATTAAATTTGAAAAAAAAAATATGACTCAAGTATTTTGTTATCTAAAAACTTAAAATAAAGCTGATAAGAAATTGTGTACCACGTTGACAAATTAAATTATAGTGACTTAATAAATTCAGTCATATGAGTTCGATAACATTTTCTATACACTAGGAAAATTTATTTTTGCATTGTGTTTATGTTATCGCCAAAATATTTACAAATTTAAATTTTAGCAATTAACACTAGAGTCCACTCAATTGGGAAGTGACGTTATATGCGCAAATTTATTGCGCAGTAGGTTAGATTTTGTCAAGTTAATATAGTAACTGCTGGAGATTCCATAATTTCTTTCTAGGTAATGTAAAATCGTAATTTTCATTCAGTTTATTTATTATTACCCGATAACTATTAACCGAATCGTTCGAGCAATGATCAAAAGTGAATCCAAAGGTACACGGAGAATCTTGGAATGAAATGTTTTAACTACAAGTAATTTTATTCCAAAGGAATTCACTTTTGACGTGAAAACGTAGGCCTAGATTCATCTTTTTCACCCACTTACTTTCGTTATAGGTTTTTATTATAATTATTAAATAAATTATGTTATCCGAATTTGGAGTTTTCTATTTGAGGTAAAATTTGCCTGATGAAAATTGGAAATGGTTTAGAAAATTGGAAAAAGAAAATGGGATATCCTAATTGAGTTTGTTTTGTGTTTATCATTTTCTTTCCTCATTTCGCAGTAAGTTGGACATAATTTTCAATGACAAACATGTTGAATAATTTAAAAAAAAAATCGTAAAGTAAAAAAATTGTCCTTAGTTTGTGCGTCATTTTGTTTGAACGTATGCATTTTATAAAACAGCTGATCAGTAAGGCAGCTGTTAGCTCGAAACTCTAAATATTTAACTTCTTTTTGTATATTTAAGACAAAGAATTGAAGAAATGTGAAAGTTATTATATTGTAAAATTTGAGAGTGCATTTCACTTTTGAATAAGTACCAATTTTTAATGTAATTAATTTTTCAATTATTCCATTTCAGCTTGGTCTTGTAGTGTTGTGCTTTTAATAAGCTGAGAAATTGAACAAAAAAATATAAAAGAATTGAAGAAAATTTAATCATTATGTCAGCAAACGATGACCAAAATGTTGAGTGTCCTTTGTGCATGGAACCGCTTGAAATGGATGACATTAACTTCTTTCCATGCACATGTGGTTATCAGGTATTATTATCTTATAAATTTGTAATTTCAAATATGAGCATTTCAAAATTTTTGTTTAGATATGTCGTTTTTGTTGGCATCGAATTCGAACCGATGAAAATGGATTATGCCCAGCCTGTAGAAAGGTGTGTTTTGTATTAATAATTAAAAGAAGATCGATAATATTTAATTATAATTTTTGTAATTATTAGCAATACCCTGAAGATCCAGCTGATTTTAAACCATTGACTCAAGAAGAATTGCAAAAAATTAAAACAGAAAAAAGACAGAAAGACATGCAAAGGAAACAAAAGTTATCAGAAAATAGGAAACATTTAGCAAATGTTAGGTAATAATCGAAACAGTTTTAATGATTTTTTTATAAAATTTAAATTGCTCTTTGTTGTATACCAAATGCAAAATTTATTTGACTAAATTTTTGGTAGCAAAATGGAAAAAAAATTAGATTTGTTGTTTTATTTCACTGAAACTGTGCTCACAAAAGGTCACTTAAAATAAAACTTTTATCTAGATTTTCTATTTGACATTTAGATGAAAATTTAATAGTCATTTTAAATATGAATTTTAAATTATTAATTACTAAAGACTCAAGAAAAAAAATATAATTTAATTTAATTTATTATATTATTTATTTACAATATTATATTATTTATTTACAATTTTGCAGAGTTGTACAGAAGAATCTTGTATTCGTTGTTGGTCTATCTCAAAGATTAGCTGATCCAGAAGTATTAAAACGGCACGAGTATTTTGGAAAATTTGGCAAAATTCATAAAGTTGTCATCAATATGAGCACATCTTACGCTGGTTCACAGGTATTAATCTTCATCTCCATTTATTATAATTGTTTTTAATTTTACTTTTTATTGAAATTTATGAATAGGGTCCGAGCGCCAGTGCATATGTAACGTATCACAGATCTGACGATGCGTTACGTGCCATACATGCTGTAAATAACATCTACGTCGATGGGCGAACATTGAAGGCATCACTAGGAACAACAAAATATTGTAGTCACTTTCTAAGAGGGCAGCAATGTCCAAAACCAGTTAGTCTTTTAAAATACATAATTAAAGCTATTAATTCCTAATTATTAAAAAAAATTAAATTACAGGATTGTATGTACCTACATGAATTAGGTGACGAAGCAGCCAGTTTTACAAAAGAGGAAATGCAACAAGGGAAACACCAAGATTACGAAAGAAAACTTCATGAACAGTTGTTTAATAGCACTCCAGCTCCGCAAGCAGCAGCAGCAGTAGTAGAAAAGAGCAAAGAACAGACACGAAAACAAGCTTCTTCACCAACAATCCTGCAACAGCCCCCATCACAACAACTACAGCAACCGCCGCAGCAGCAACAACAAACTTTACAGCAACCCCAACAGCGTCAATCTCCACCTAATGCAAATTCAAATGATGCATGGCCGTCATTGCAAAGTGGTCTCGTAAATAATAGCAGCAGCCAATCAAACGTAAAAAGTGAAGTACGATCAAAGTCCCAACAGAATATTCCGGCAGGAAAACTTGACAGAGGAAACAGTGCTGGCTGCAGAAATAGACAAGTATCATCAGATGAAGAATGCAGGTAATTGTTCATCACTTCTAAGTGTATGATCAGTTAATAAAGAGTCTAAATTATTTGTGTACAAAACTCATGCATTTTGTATGTTTTTATTCCGATTCATACAGCACTGTAGGCAATTGCAGAAGCAAAGATCAACTGCCGTCGACAGTACAACATCAGACAACGGTTTTACAACAAAACACAACCATAGGGGACCGGTCTCTGCAGATACCACTAGAGCCACACAACGACTCTCTTCTATCGCCTACAAAAACAGATAAATTTCCACAGAATTGTCCGTTGATACGGTCCTCAAGTTCAGTGAACAGTTTTCCTTCAACTAATATGTTGCAGCAGAATAGAATGTTATTTGATTCAGCCGATAATAATTCATTCTTTAGTAGTGATAATGGATTTCCTCCGAGATCGCGAAATCTAGATTCTTCTCCTTCATCACCACCTGATTCTACAGGTATATTATTAGAACTTGATTATCAAGTAATTGTGTTTAATCCCTTTGTTTTGAACAGAGTGGGCGACTAATTGTACTGATGCACCACCTCTTATAACAGCTGAAGCGCTGCCAGTTTGCACACCCACAGATTGGCAAGCTGCATTTGGATTTAGTTGCACATCTACTAGTAAAGATGATGATTTAGGTAGAACATTGTTATTAGGTTAATTAAAAAGTTAATTTTAACTGAAACTTAATAATTTCAGGTTTTGATCCATGGGACGAATCGTCAAAAGCCTTAGCGGATTTAATGGAAAAAGAGTCGATGTCTGATCGACCTTCATATTATCCGAATAGAGGGTTAACCACATTTGGCTTTCCCGTTAATCGGAGTAGTTCCCAAATGTCTATGAATCACATCGATCATCGAGCTAATAATATGATTGGGTCGCCACGTCGATTGGGCGTGCCGCCTGGCTTTTCTACAAATCAGTCAAATCCATTGTCGAGACAGATAAACAGACCACAACAACAGAATTCTATAGGAACAAGTAATTTAAAATGATGAGCAAGTCGATTTTTCATTTCATGATTGTCATTGTGATTTTTATTTATTTTATGTTTCAGATCGCAGTAAAACGATTTTTATGAACTTAACGCATAATAATGTTATGTCCAACAGTCCGAATAATTATTTACAGGAAACAGCTCCTCCAAATTCAGGGTTTAATAATCATATGAAGGAAAGAACATCTAGTAATAATAAGGTATAATTAGGTTTTTCCTTGTACTATTTGCCGAAATTATATTAATTTATTTCGGAATTGCAGGCTTTAGAAAACTTTGCAATGAGAGATTGGCAAGAGAGTCTTCGTGCATTGTTACCCAACATAAACATCAATTATTCTTCTCAGCATCCAGTGTCTCAGAATCAGAAACGTATTATAATTTTTTTAAACTTGTGCACTTTTCAAACATTGAATTTAAATTTGATAAGATAAGAATTTCGAAGAAAAATAAATACAAATAATAGATAATTCACTTGATTAATTTTAAAAAAATATGTAAACAGTTTTGTTTTGTCTTCTTTTGTTTAATTTTTAAATTGGAAATGCTAAACAATTAATAATTATGAATTCTTATTAAAATGAGTTTATATTTTAACAATAGCTTGGAATCCACCACCACAAACACATTTGTCTTGGATAGCACAAGACCCAGCCATAGTATCTACAGGAAATCCAACGGACAGTAAGAATTTTAATTTGTTTAGAGTATACCTGTACTAAATTTAATATAAATTCTTTTTAATCAATAGGTAGGTCTGATAGTCCACCTCACTGGATGAGGTCTCTTCAACAGCTGACTGAAATTGATGCGCCAGCACCTTATAATAATCATCGTTTACCCTTTACTACACAGTTTGCTTACAGACGTAAGTTTAGCTGTGTTTAATAATAAAATTATTATTTATTTATTTGACGAAAGAGTGCATTAGAAACACTATTTTGCAATCTGCCTTGTATTTATAGTTTATTCACTTTTTTAAATTACTATTTTAAGTTAATTTGCTATGATGCACCTGCATAGTTATTTCTCCTGCGCAAGCATGATTACACAAATTATCGTTTTTTTTTGAATTTTTGCTTAAATCCTTCCCCGTTATTACAGCCGCAGCATGGCCAGCGGCACAACAGGCCCCTCCCCCACCAGGCTTCAGTACAGCACACAAAGTCCACAGACATGCTAAAGATTGTTGAGAGTAAGTTTAGTATAAATCAAAAAAGGTTTTTTATTTTTTTTTTATTTTAGTTTAAACGTTTTTGATTTGTTAATAATAATATAAAAAAATTAAGTCACAAATTAAATTACAAATAGGTGGCTTTGATATCAGCCATTTTGGAATAAATGGTAACTAATAGTTTATTACGGAATATTAAGAATACTATTTGATATATTTTTGTGACTCAATTTTTTTAGAATTACAATTATATTCCAATTTTTATAATTATTTATGTTAATACATTTTTCTTTCTAGATCATTAACAATAGCAATTTTAGTCAACATAAGGCAAAGGCGGTTGCTGGACTGTTCAATTAATTCAACAAGGCATTGTTACGATAATTTAAGTCAACGGAAAAGCGTCCCGTCATCTTTATTTTCTTTTCTTTTCTTTTTTTTTTCTTAACTGTGTAGTATCTTGACACTCTTATTCCTGTTAAACCTTTAGAGAATCTTTAAAAATGAGAGATTTTTAAAATATTAGTAATGTATACTGCTACAAAAGTATTTCTTTTGTTGAAAATACGAAATTACATTGGATACGTTAACTCACAGAGAACCAAGAATTGGCTCTGTCTAATACGCTTTGTGTTAAATGGTATTATTTTTGTGGAAACATTGGAAAATTTGTAACTCATTTTTCTTTTTTAAATATTTATATTTGTTTGTTCTTTTTTTTAGTAGTTTATAACCTTTTAACACATTGCAATTTTTTGGTTTATGACTTTAGCTAAAATTTATAGGAAACAATTAAATATTACGAGTAACTAAATTTATTTATTTTATATGTTCATTTTTTTTGAAATATAAAAAGTAGCTGTTTAAATAAAAGCGACTGTCTAGGAAATAAAGGTTTCAACTGCTGATGTGTACAAAAGATGTAAAGTATATAAAACTTAAATACAGTTATTTCCTTTATTTCCAAGTGGAAAAAAGTGCTGGTTTATGTTTGGTTTAGATGAACACGATAAAAAATTTGTTGTTACTTATATTAATGGATATTTGCTAATATCTTTTCTTTTTTTCTGCTGCTGCAAAATTATTTTCCTTCAGTATTCTCTTTCCTCTTAATACATTTCAGCTTAAACTGATTACAGATAATTAAAGAAAAAAATAATGTATTATATGTGGCAGTATTTATTTTTATTATAGGTTGCGAGAGTAAAGCTATTTCGTTCATCAGCACAGACACTAGAATATATTTCCACTGGCTAAACATGAAAATAGGCAATTAAGACAGGTAGCAATTATTTTTTAGTCGATAAATCAATAAGTATAGGTTTTCATGATAATATACAACATTTAATTTTCAAAAAATTTCATCATACAATTCATTACAAAACAATCCAAGTTAAGCAGTTACATCGATACGTGACCTATTGTTACCAAGTGTTAATGGTAATAGAAAATTAATTCGATTTCTATAATGAATCGTGGAACGGAAAAAAATTGTTCACATATTTTTTCCTTGGCATTGCCATAAATCGGTATTGAACATTCTTATTGGATTACTTCATAGCAATGCTAATCGGAAAAAAACTAGAGTAAATCTATCATCATTAAGGTAGATGCTTTTTCATGTCTAGTTTGATGTTTATGATTAAACTTCTTATAATATAACCATCAATCAAACTGGCAGGCATTGAATACGAATTCCATAAAGAATAAATTGCGGTAGAGTCCATGGAAATAGAATTTAAAACATACTCATTATTAAATTGTACAAATACTACAAGCAAGTATGCCTCCATTGAATAACTTTCAGAGCAAGGTTTGCTGCTTCTTTAACAGACGGGTGTGGATCTTCTAGTAGTGGTAACACCTGCAAAATAATTGAAGCTTGTTATAAAAAAATTTTGTCAGAAGTGCAGCTGCAGTGTGAACACAAACATACCTTATCAATGTTTTTAAGAAGAGCCGCTCTACCAATTGGGGCTTCCGATAAATTGGTCAGCAACTGTTACACATTTTAAATTTCATATTGTTTTTGTTCATTATATAGTGAACTCTTTATAGGCTGATCAAAATCAGTACCTACTATTTAGTTTAATGGTAACTATACAATGTTAAAGATGTCAATTAACCTTTTGATCCCATGATAGGCAAAAAAAACCAGTAAAAAAATAAATTAAAAAAAAATAACCTGAATTTCAATTTTAAAAAAATATGGAATAATTTACAAATTTATGAATTTGCTTTAAAATATATTTTTGTGGAATCTTTTGATTTTGTTGAGTTGAAACTAATAAAGATTAATTCCTAATGTCATGCCTAAATCGGGCATACATTGACATCACTCTTGACTTGATGAATGAGTGTGCCTAAAAGGGTAAAGTCAATCATTCACAAACGAGTGTGACTGAAATTGGCCGTTCGTGAGAACCCATATGTACATTTTAACATCGGCGTTAGAGGGTTAAACTGAGTGGTTTTTTACAGGTTTGACCTCGAGGGAGTTTACTGAACACTGATTTACATCATACCTTTAAAATATTAAGTCGAACTTCGAACTTTTCGTGATTTAGTAGCGGTAGTGCAATTGGGATTATCTTGTTTTCCAAAGCTGTGTATTTACCTTTAGTTATTATCGTTATCCTGCAATATATACAAATTAATTACAGTCGTGGCTTAACATCGTTTTGTTGTTTTCATTTTTGGTTTATACAATAATTATTTCGACGGATATTAGTAATGAAATTAGTCTTGTATTGGAAAATAATCAAAGAACTTAACTTTAGCTTAACTCCACATAAAATAATAAAAGTCTATTAATATTTAAACATTCTTAATCATTACATCATTAAAGCAGATGCTGCTTTGGCTTTGACTAATGGATGATCGTCGTTAAGCAGTTTAATTAATATAGGAACTGTGTAAGTTGAACATGCCAATATTTTCCCTTGTAAAAATACACTAGAAAAAATTTATTTTGTTTAAAGTTATAAGGTACATTAATGTACACAAGAACTATAAATATTACCTTACATCAGTAATTACACGAGCAGTTTTAGCTCTTATTATAGGATATTTATGTGATAACATAATTTTGAATATAAGCATTGCATTTGACTCCAAAGCTTGTCTGACGTCATCTTGCAAACAAAGATGCAATGTATCGAGCATTATTGCCTGGATAAAATTCTTTTCACTTTGAAGTTTACTTAACAATCTAGAAATTAATTTGTTATGCAGAATTGCTCTAATTCCTGCAAGATATTTTATAGAAGAAAACTTTTTAAAAAAATTCACTTAAACAAAACCTTGTGGACATGTTGCTATATAAGAAAGTGTAATATTTGCATTTTTTCTTGCTGCCATGCATTCATCATCTAATATTTTGTTTAAAGGTATTAAAATGCTTGTAGATAGTAAAACGTGAAGCCCATAAGAATAAGCTAAAAAAAATCGATTAAATTAATAAATTTATTCATATTTTTTTATTAACTATAAAAAATATGTAAATTTTAATTTTTCATGCACAGCAGGTATTGAATAAAGACCTATTAATTTTGTACTTAAAACTGATTAGCATGGTGGTCTGGTTTTCGCATCTTACCTGCAACGACTTTAATGCATTCAGCTGCTTTCATTCTCACTAATGTATCTTTTTCTAACAACATAACTTTTAAAGTTTCTATGACGCCTGAAAAAAATCGTATGCATCAAATTGACCACTTGCACCTTTACATACATTTGTCTTTTAAATCGATTGCAGCCGTTAGCCAACCAACCACATTTCTTGGCTCTGTCAATGTGCTCTGGATTGTAGAGATAACTACAAAGTTGAATGAGAGCTGTTTGTCTTACTGTCAAGTTAGATCCTCGAATTTCTCTATTCTTTAACAAAAAAATTGAATAAAAAAGTGTTATTCGATCTTTTAAATAAATATCTAAATTGAAATTGATATTAATTACGAAATTAAATTTCAGGTAAGTATCTGTATATCAATCAATAAAAAAAAAAATTGTTAATGGCATTTTTTTGGAATTTTTATTACCAATTTAGGCAGAGCTTCTAATCCATAAGCTAATTGTGTTCTTGCTAGATCAATAACTGGTAACGGAATGGAATTGATTTCTTCATTTAATTCGATTTCGTCATCATATGATTCTTCATATGGATCCCAGGGTTCTATTTTATCGGGTGGTTTAGGCAAATCTAAACTTTTGGTTCTTTGTTTTTCATCTTGACATAATGCATATTTATAAGCCGTATACGTTTCTTCTGCTTGAATGTCACGCTCTGAAACTTTCGACTCATCTTCACTTTTAGTAGCTTCTGATTTTCCATCATCTGTTTTTGAACTAGTAGTTTTCACTGACTTTTTCTCTTCTTTCATCAATTCATCTCCGTAGTCATAATCGTCATCATCCAAATCAAAATCGTAATCATCAGGATCCATATCTGGATGTAAACTTTCAAATTTGAAAATAAAGTTTCTATGCCTTTTTATTTATTTAAATTTCAGTGTAGATAAACAATTTATTTCGTTCCAGAGTTGCTTTTTGTTTCAGTTACGAACTGTCACGCCACGAGAATTTTAAATGTTTAAAAACATCACAATTCACTGACAAAGCCATCAGTTTAAATAAACGAATAAGCATTGTGTCGTAACATGGCATGCCACCTGATTTGCAGCTGTTGTCATGTGATTATCGAAGTATTAATAGAATTGTTGTATTGCAAATGGCGGCTGTAGTATCTGAACTTTGCCTCTCTTGGTAAACATTCTTTTCCTTAGACAATTTCAGTCGATCGTTAATGTTTAGCACATTATTTAATAGTAGAATTAACGGTTAATGTGAGCCCATAATAACTGGCGAAAGGCAGAATTAAAATAGATTAGGAATTAGGGAAACTGACGATTAATCCTTAGTAAAGTGTCGTCTGCTAACTTGAGATTTTCTGTATAATTAATTATTTGTATTTATTACCAAGATAATAGTTTGTGTCGTTAATCGTTATTAATCTAATAGAAGATTTGAAATATAAATCAGGTAGAAGTTGATTTTATTTTTAAAAGACGTTGTTAAGAAATTAAATCTTACCCGTATGTAAACCTAAATAGGCAGTATTGCTCGCAAATTGTAATCATTTTTAAAATTTAGGTTTCAGAGACGGTAAATGAACATGAATACCGATACAGACCGTCAGAGAAAAAAAAGAAAACATACTCAACGGCCACACAAAAGTTCTGTGAGTATTTTAAACAATATCAAAATTTAGTACCGGTAATAGAAAAAATTAATTTTAAAAATTAATAATTTAATAGGATGTTTTAAATCTTGATCAAGCGGAAGCGATAAATATAGTTGGAACTAAACAAGTAATTTTAAAGCATTTTTTTGCAAATAACATTTGAATCGATTTTCATTATTATTTTTATACAGAAGAAGCAAAAGACCGATAAACTACCGATTAAAAATCTAACTAAAAATAGATTAAGTGTAAGTATTCTGTTAATATAAGATTGGGGGAAATATTTGAATTTAAAATTTCGTAGATGAAAGTTGGAATGTTCCAGTTCGGCAAAAGATCTGAGAATTTTACATCGAAAGGTATTTAAATTCATTGATCATTTTATATTATTTTTTTTTTAATAAAATAAAAAAACTTGTTACTTGTAAGTGTCGGAAGAAACCAAAGCCCGAGCCAATGAAGATTTAAAACGAATTTTGCAATTAGCAAACCCGCCGTCACCATCTCCCGATTGTCAATCGAATCATGTTATACCCGAACTAAATGCTTTTCGATCGCATCCAGAATGGAACTCAATTTTACCAGGGAATAAAAGAAAAAAAACTTTTTCTAGGTACATTAAATATTATATTAAAATATTAATCTCAAATATTTTTTTAATTGAAAATTTGCCAAAAGGAAAATAGAGATGATTAAATTTATAAAATATATTTTTTTTTTAGAGATTGTTCCAGCAAGTCGACCGATTTGGAATCTGTGGAAGAGGAAATGGAATTTCCTGCTGTGAGTGTTTATGCTTTCTTACAAAAGAAAAATGAAATGAATAAACAATTACTTTTCCTTTCTCTTATGTCGATTGCAGTTGCCTCCTATTGAGGCAGTGGCTGATCGTTTGTCGTCTATGTTTGAATCGAAAATGAAGAGTGTGTGTTTAGGTCGAGGTTTGTATTCATTTTTTATATTTTTAATAATTAATTTTTTTTTTCTCAAGTCTACTTTGAAGCAAATTAAAATTTGTTTAGTATTGAAATGCAATAATATGGTCTAGAAAGCTTACATTGTACAGTAGAATGTCGATTATTGGAATGTCGGTTAAGCGACTATCGGTTATCTGAACTACGGTGATCATGTGCACCGAGCGCAATACACTTGTCTAGACTTGTTTTCCGATTCCATGCAATGTCCATTCGAGGTGCAAATGTTCTAAGCATATTCATTAAATATTTCACTTTCAATCGGTTAAAAAAAAACAAAAACAATTTTTTATTTTTATATATTTGTATGCACATAAATTTCTAATGTCTGATTATGCGAACATATCGGTTTTAGGATCACGTGTCTTCCATTTAGTTCCGATAATCGGCGTTCTACTGTAGATTATATTAAAATATTAATCAATTTTTAAATTTCATCTGTTATATTGCAACTAGATTTAAAATTTTGATATTTTAAATGGAAAGACTATGATGTATTAAAAAGAGTAAAGGTTTAAAGTTTAAATTAAAAATATTTTTTTTAAATATCTAGATTACTTAGAAGAATCGAGATCTGAATTAAAGATGATTTTGGCTGAAAGGTAAATGCTTGTTTATAAAGTTACTTATTTATCAATAGCATATCATATTTATTAATACTTTTTAATTTATAGTAAAGGGGTTCCTTTATTTTTGGGTCCAACTCAAGAACTTCTTGCATCTTCTGATGAAGCCGAAGATGAGGAGGAGGAGGAGGAGGAGAAGGAAGATGAGGACGAAGGAGGAGGAGAAGAAGTTGTCTGCTACACTCTTCAAAATGATTATTCTCCAGGCAAAAATGAATATTTTAAATTTATTAAATTGTAAAGTTAAATATTAATATTGTTATCAAAACATTAGATCAAGAATCCATGCATGGATTGAAATTTTTACGGTTGGTAGAAGATCCAAATCAAGAACCCGAGACTTCTGATCAATTAGGCGATTACCAGTGTGATAGTCCAAGGACTAACTGGCAAGAGGAATCACTTTGTGATCAAGAAATTTCTCGAGAAATAGCTCAAGAAAGTACTTTTGTACCTAACACTAGTGGCTGTTTTTGTTGGAGCAGTCAGGTATATTTTATTCAGCATTTTAAGTACCGCTTAACTAATTTTAAATTTAAATAAATTTTAAAAATTAAATCACACTTATCATTCATGCATTGGTTTTACATGATTTATCATGATGTGTGAATGACAGTGTGACATGATTTGATGTCTTCATGCTTTAGGTTTTTGACAGCTGATTCTTCGTTTTTAATTAATGAATTGAAATTAATTAATTTTTACTTAATCAGTATTTTGCTTTTTTATTGAAATATAATTTTATGAACAATTTTAAATTGATTATCAATAGTATGTTTTAACAAGGCGGCTTTCCTTTATAACAGTTTTTCCCAATTAAATTGATCACAGAATCCCTTTAAGGAAAATGAAAATAATAAAATACTGAAAGTCATGTGATCAACGTTATTTAATAGGTCGTATTAAATTTTGATATAATTTTTTTAAAAAAAAAATTCATCTTTAGTACTTTACTCCCTAGGCAAAAGTTTTCCAAAATCACTAACAATAATATTTACATATAATTTATTATTGGAATTTTGTTTTAATTTTAGCTATTGGAGCAACAACATTGCTCTTCAATGCAGAACAATCAACGATTGCCAACAGTGGTATGTTATGATTATGGAAGGAAACATTTTTTTTGGTGTTACCATGGCAACTAAATTGAATGTTTTCTTTGTAGAATGCAACTTTTAACCATGCAGGACCCAAACAGATGGATTTCTTGGATTACTTAGACAGAGTCAACATGAGAAGGAAAGAGAATTCCTGTAACGCGAATGCGCAGCCTGCGTGGCATTCATTGATGCCAACTGCTTGTACATCTAGTTTACCCTCACGCCCACCGTTACTCAGAAGTCCCAGTCCTCCTACTTACAAATTCTACAGACACAGATTGTATTAAGTGAAAATAAATAAAAAATATTTATGTGAATTCTATTTTTATTATTATTATTTTCTTTCTGTGTACTTGGGATAAATGTACGTGTTTTGCAATTTTATTTTTCAATTTTAGTTGAATCGAATGTTTTCACTTCGTATAAGAGTCTGTCAGGCTTTGATGTTTATTTAATATCGATTTTCTTGTGAAACTAGGTGAGTTGGAACTTCAACACCCCTAGTTGGAAGGTTAAACGAAGAACAAGTACACTTTTAAATTTTCCACTCTTTTAAAATGTAGATGAAATGCACTGGCATCGGGTGGAAAAGACTTTTCCCGTTATTACACTTCATTGAGTTATCGATGGTATCTGCAACATAGAGGTACACATGTGAGAAAATTTCATCAAGTTGAGCAAGATTTTGGACTTGATTGACGAACTCGGGAGCAAGGACTGTGGATACGGTAACAGGAAAATAATGAGGAGAAATTGTTTTCATACTTCCGCGTGATAAATTGTAATATCTAGGAAAAAAATATTTGTTTCGAAGTAAATAGATTTATGAATTTATCAATGGTTAGAAATCAAGCTTGCTACCGCATCGTGTTTTTACTAAGTATCTCCTAGCTACAGGCAATCTCCAAATGAAATAAATTATTAAAAAAAAAATAAAATAGATGAAAAATGTGTACATAATTATCGAAAATTGTTTTATTGCTATTTTTTGTGTTTATCATTTGCTTGGATTATGGAAAAAACCCAACTTTTATACGACACAAATAAAATATACTACACCAAGAATTATATTTATATAACACAGTATATATAATAAACAACCGGATTATGTGTACAATTCCTCGTTTGTTTTTTCTAAGAATTTAGTATCGTAATCAATTTTAATCAATTTTAATTAAACGGAAAACTACTCTGTCAGAGCTCACCCCCTTTACCTCCCTTCCATTTTCTTCCCACAGTTCCTTTTAAGTGGTCTTCTGGCATTTGACTTCCTTTGACAAAATAGTTGATATCGTTAGTTTTTGTTTCCTGTTCGTGTCAATCGCCGTTTCCATGCCGCAAATACAAAGATGTCTTACAAACCTCTGCTTTTTATTGTTCTATTAATTTTCAGCTGCATCTTATTGATTTTTGTAGAAGGGCAAAGTACAGGTAAACTCTATGATGTTCATTTTGATAAAAGTTATAATTTTGAAAGAAGTAATGATATTGTACTTAAATCCAGCTTAAAGCTGTCTGGTTATTATAGTTTTGAACATATTCGTTAAACAGCACACTTTTATAATTAAATATCATAATTTATTAAAAATCTTAAAACTAGAAATTTTTTTTTTAATTTTTAATATTTTAGGGCGATTTTGCGCTGCAGTAAATCCTCCAAACGGAAAGCTCAAACTCAGAGGACGTGGTAGAATCGCGAAATTTGTTTGCAACCCCGGATATGAATTAGTAGGCAAAAGACTCGCCACTTGTAATCGAGGACAATGGTCAAATCCAACGCCATTATGTGTAGGTAAGTGAAAGTGATTTCCACATGTACAATAAATTATAATCTTGAATTTACTTCCGTTACTGATTTATATAGATAGGTATCAAATGAAACACATGCAATTCTCATGATTTTATTATTATTATTATTATTATTATTTTCTTTTAGCTCCCGGTTGTTCACTGAGTCGAATGAAGAATGGCTATTATATGTCCACCCACAGAGATGCTTTTATCAGTTTTTATTGTGAACCTGGATATAAATTGGAAGGAAGTAGTAGTTTGTATTGTGATGGAGAGAATTGGAATTCTACTATTCCTGCTTGTGTAGGTAAGTACTAAGTAGATGGCACCATGAGGATTGGTTTAATTGTCAACGATTTAAGCCAGAACCCATAGATCTTAATTATATCGGGCACCTCTTGAATCTTGTCAATTGGTTCGTCTGGACATTGAAGATTGTCCATTGATCAAATCACCAAACTAAAGTAAAGCTAAGCAATTAACTCGCCAAATGGAACATTATTTCCACAGGATAAGTCGATTAAAGAAAGTAAATCATGTTTCCATCAATTTATGGTGCTTAAAGAGACAATGAAATTTAATTTTTAAAATTTTGCTATGAAATGAATACTGAAGAATTTCACGAATGAAAACAAATAAATTTTGTATCAGTTAAAATTGTTAAAATATTCTCGTAAACTGGTTTTATGAAAGCAGATATGACAGTCATGTGATGAAATGAGTGTATTTCATTGGTTAAAGTTCTCTTCCAATATTAATGTAGTGGGATGATGTATAAAAAATAAATTTCTCAAAATGTGCAAACATTTGCTATTTTGTTTTGTCTCGTCGAGATTTTACTTAAAAGGATAAGCACTCTGCATGTAATATTTAAATTTACATTTTTAATAAATACTTATTTATTTTCTTAATCCATCAAAACAATTTTATAATACATAAATTCAGAAAATAAATAATTCATAAATTTAAAATTTTCAATTTTACATTATGTATGGTGCAAAATAAAAATTTTCCATATTTTATTCAGCTGCTCTCGAGAACCCATCGTTAACATGTGACTTTGAGGCTCCAGATTTATGTGGATGGAACCATGATGACCAGCATGAGTTTGAGTGGACGCGAAACAACTTTGCTACTCCTTCTGGTCATGTTGGAACAGGTCCTTCATACGACCACACACATGGCGAAGGAAGTGATGGTAACACCGCAACTTAATTTACTTGCATTATTTCTTTATTTATGTGATATCAGCGAAGACGCATGAAATATTTAGTTCAATATCCATCAGTAAAGTGGTACTTGGACTCTTTTTTAAGAGAATGGGATAGGGTTTAAGAGAGAGAAACTGGGGACTAAAGTTTAAGTAAGCTTTTTAATTCATTCTTTTCCGGTTTTGTGGTTTGAAGTCAGTTAGAGTAATTTGCTATTATCCACAGACTTTACTGCTCACTTAAATTTTATAATTGTCATTACAGGTCATTACATGTACATAGAAGCTTCGAGTCCTAGAAAGGAAAACGATACTGCACGACTAATTTCACCTGTTTATGAAGCCAGTCTTAGTAAAGGGTGTTTTAAGTTTTGGTATCACATGTTTGGTGGAACGACAGGTAATTAAATACTTAAATAATTCACAAGGAGAAAAAAATTGTCAACTGATGCGAATCAAAATTAGCATGGAAAATTTATATTGAAAAAAGTTTGGTTAATTTTTTTCTCATCAAATTGAACAATTTGAATCGATTTTGGTGTCGCAGGTTGCAATTTTATTCAAATTGTCTCATTTTGTCATAAATTACATCTATTTATCGATTAAATCTTATTCGAAATTCATGAAGATAATCAAATCGAGACGACAACCCTTCAAACATCCTCTACAGAATATTAATAATTTTTCTATTAACGGTTTTCATAATTTTTATTTTAAATTGAGCAAAACAATTAACGATATAAAAAATAATTTGAGAAATGTCGAAAAGTCGGAAATTATTTGAATATAACCGCACGCTCAAGCCGATAATCTTATCACATTAGCATAATAGATATTAAAGAATTTTCAAAAGCAAATAAAGCGACATTTAACTCAAAGCTAGAAAATTTAACTTAAAAACTAGACATTTATTTTGTTTACATATTTAGTTAGCTAATATAACTAAATTTCCTATTATGCGTGTAAAATCATATTGCATGACAAGTGTTTTAAAAATACTTTGAAACAGTTAAACCATTATTTAAATTTAAAATAGAATAGCAAATAATTTTATTTCTATTTTTTATTTTTTAAATTCTCACATTATACTAAGGTACATTTGTGCGAATTTACAGAATACTGTTTATAGTTTTATAAACATTCGTGCACATGTTTAATGTTATGTAAACAGGAATTGAATTTTGGATTTAAATTTCCTATTTACTTAGTTATGCGTGTAAACGACGTAATTAATTGAAATCCATCTCTTTAAATCAAACCCTACACACAAAAAAAACAACAAAAATTAATACTATAAAATAAAACTTCTAGAAATGTCGAAAAGTTGGATATAATCCGCATTTTATGTTGTCAATTTATATGCATACAATGCTGTGTTTTTCTTATTTTCTGAATAATCCTAAATAAAAGGAACACATTTTCAGCCGTAGTAAAGAACCCAAAGTGAATAAGCCGTCTTTACTGCTTGAGTTACGACTCAACCGCCCTTTCTGGCAGACTAACTCACTTGGAAACAAAGGGTTATTGCAAATGGACGCTCACCTCCACCATATCTTATTCACGGCTCGATTCATTTCCCCTTAAATTAGACTAAAGAAATTGATTTTGTCAACGGTGCTCAGTGGATCTTTTTTATATATCCTTTTTTTAAATTTTAATTTTTTTAAGGTAGAGGAAAAGAAAGAAAAAACCTGAAGTGGTTTTTCAGGATCAGGAAATTTGCGAATTTGACTCCATTTGAGATTTGTTAGAGCTTCTTGTCTTTTCTTATCGAACCGTCTTGAGCCGTTTCTTCGACTCAGGCCAAACGTAAAATGACCTCTTAAAAGGAAGTAGAGGGGAAATGTCTTAGAAAAGAGAGTAAGAAGAAAAGATGGTTTGAATATATTTAGTGGGTTTATATTTAGCATCAATTTGCAGATGAACAGGACATTTTAGCACTTGAATTAAGAGCTTGTTTTTGGTCTTCTGATCAGTTTCCTCTATCAATCGTTGATCTTGTTTACATTACGCTTGACTAAATTTTGTGATGTAAATATTGTGATTGATTTTTTTTTATTGTTCCTTTCCGTTTTCTTGGAAAAGGTCCAGTTTGTTTTCTTTAAATATAAGAAATGAAAATAAAAAGTAAAATAAAAAAAAGTTGAAGCTCAGTTGATTTTTAATTCAACATTTTTAATGATATTTCGGAATTGACTAAAACTTTTTATTTCATTGTTTTTACTTTCACTTGGGCTTTTTCTTACTTGGTATTCTTCCAGTTTTGTAATAGAATGAAGCACAAGAATGGGAATTGCTAATTTAAGCGATATCTTTTTTGTATATTAAACTGAAGATAAAAATCTTTAAAATTACAATGCAAAACAATTTGAATGAGAATTAATCATTTTAATTTTTATTGAATACTAAAGTTGACAATTAAATGCGATGCTGTACAAGAGTTGAAAAATTTTTTTACAAAGCTAATTTTTTTTAGTTTGAAACTAATTTGCAGAAGAGCCATCAAACATTTTATCTTTTCTGCAAACGACCCTGGAAATTATGAAATGCCAGTTGCTTTATATTCCAACCAAAAAAATATAGCATAGCAGCATAATAGATTCACATATAGATTCTACCTACCCTCAACCGAATTAATTTATGCATGAAATTAATCAGAAAGAAAACTCCCCATCTTTTAATTTCGAAAAAAATCTAAATTAGTTCTAAGTTTGCTTCATTAAGTAAAAGAATTCTCCATTAATGCATACAATTAATCAGTATTTAATCTTTCGTGGCATAAACCATTCCCAAGTTTGAAATTAATTAATTAACTAATTAATTAATAGTAAACTTTTGATATTTATCTTTCTTTGTCACAGTGCAATATGGTTTATTTTTTTAATCTTTCTATAATCATGCCACATCTTTTTGTCTGCATTTTGATTGGTATCCCTTTAGCTAATTTGCCATTTCTTGTCCGATAAGCGCGCGACGGTGATGATGTTGAAATTGATGATTTTTCGCTTTACGTTTTGTGCACAGCTGGGGATCTTACAGAGGAGTGGGGAAATCGTTAAAAAAGAAAGGAGGACTCATGGGAACTCAATAACGAAAAGGGAAAAAAAATTCGTATTTTTTCATCTCTCTCATCCCCTTCTTTTACTTCTAATTGAGGGACATGAAAAGAATGGAAGAGTAAAGTTGGAAGTAAAGATAAGATTTTTTTTTCAATTTATATCTTTTTATTTTTCAGGTTATCTAATGGTTTTTGTGAAGCCGGAATCAAAGAAATTACACGAAATTACACCTTTGTTTACAAAAAATGCTAACCAAGGGAACAAATGGATTGAAGGAGTAATTCCGCTTCCATCTTTACAAGAAAACTTTCAAGTACAATAATAAACCGTGAAATGATTTTTAATGTTAAGTAAAATATTTCTAAACAGATCGTCATCCAGGGAGTTCGAGGATCAAGTTACGTGAGTGATACTGCCATTGATGATGTGCAGTTGAGTAATGATGATCAATGCCCAGAGGAACAAAGCGAAGCCAGCAAAGGTAAACAAAGAAATACGAAAGAAATTGAATTTGTTTGTTTGTTTTTAATTTTTTTTTTACTTCTGCGGTTTGTTATTGAATTAAACAATAAAACATGTAATGTAATAAGTGGATGAGAACTCGCGTTGAGTAAATTAATGATGACAATCAAATGAGATTATTTCATATTATGAGAGAAATGTTGTGTTGCTTAAGAATTCCCTTATGAATAATGGAAGCAAGTAATTGGAATAGGTGTTTGCAATAATTCGTAATTCAATCATTCGAAAGATTTTCTTAGCGTTGTTTGAATTTGAATTTTATCCATGAGCAGAGAGAAAGTAGCTTAAGGCATTAAAAAGTGATGGTTGAAAGTTTATTAGAATTGTCATAAATTACTATATGTGAAAAGAAAGAAAAAAGGACATTGGGATGATAAATGATGTGTGTGATTTTGCAATCGTGTCACGTGATGTGATTTGAATAAGAAAATAATCTGTTCCACTTCACTAACTGGAAAAAATAGATGACAGTCTTTATTTAATCTTTTCTGAATGAAATACATTGCTGAAAGAGATTAAATGATTGAAGCTAAAAGCAGTGTTAAGGCCGGTTGTACTCAGCTTTAATGGTCAAATACGATGTTTATAGATCAAATAATCCACATAGTGCCGTCAGGCGTTTGGTATTTGGTTGGTGAAGTGAAATGTGTTTGTTCAGTGAATTTGATGATCCTTTGTAGAAAAATCATGTATGCAACTGACTGAGATTTATAGCTGGATTATCTGCATTATTCTTGTCATGTTAACTGGATAATAAATGTCTTTTTTCTAGTTCATTTAGTTATTAGTTTATCCATTATTGCACGTATAATTATGCATAGCCTTACTAGTATAAATAATCTTAAATCATGTTATTTGTTAATCCAGCTTCATTTGAATATAGAAATCTATTGATTGATAGGTTTATGTATTAACATATTAAGGGTGTCTTTAAAGCTTTGGGGCTATTACATCTAGAAAAAATAAAGTTAAAATGAGACTTACTTGAAATGGTGCATTAAAGTGTTTTAGAGCTGAAGAATAATAGGGGTTTTCTGGTTAACCATTTTTTTGAATTTTTTTGAAGTTTATTTAAATTTTTTATTACATGTTTTGAAATTTTAAATAGATAAAAAAGAGAGTTTCTTTTTTTTCATAAAATCTTTTCTTAAAATAATAAGTGCATAGAAAGTTAATGCTATTAGAAGTTGGTAACACCTTAGACAAACGATGGTTTCCATTAAAAACAAAATCCTAGTAAATTAAAAAATTAAGTAATAACTTGAATAATAAATAAAATTTAAATTAAAAAATTTAAAAATAAAATTTTTAGGGCTCAGGAATCTGATTAACATAATTCATTTAAAAAATGAATTTAAAACATTCCCGAAACGCGTACAGCAGTAAACTATACTTTTTCAAAATGAAAACATTTCGTAACAATGTTTAAATTATTACTTTAATTTAATTTACAGATGATTCAATAATAATTTCAACTTACCCAGTCACTGTGACTGAAGAAGCAACCACATACACTACTACAGAGAAGCCAACATCTAGAATTTACTCCACTACAGAGAAGCCAACATCTAGAGTTTACGCCACTACAGAGAAGCCAACATTCACACCATATATGACTACATGGAAGCCCACCACATTTATTATAAACACTACTGCAAAGGAGACTACAACAAAACCAGTTGCAACTACTGTTCCACCAACCACTCCGGCTCCTTTAACCACTCAAAAGCAAATGCTCTCGACTGCGATGTCAACAACTGCTACAAAAACTACAACGACAAGCGAAGTTCCATCAACAACCAACAAACCAAGCTACAAAACGACTTTCACCCCAACTATTTCCTCAGAGACTCCCGTTTCTACCAAACTGTTACCAAACACTGACGCCCATATCCACACAGACCAGCCAACAGTGTCAACAACTATAACAGTTCCTGAACGTAGAACAATTTTTCCTCGTAAAACTACCACATTAATTCCAGAGCAGGTGCGAAGAGCAGAAAAAAGGTCAGATGATGTGGCATCGAACAACGGTTCTCCTTTAGTGGCTGTGGTTTTGGTGGTTGGTGGGATTTTGCTGGTAGGTGTAACGGTTGGTAGTGCTTATGTTTTATATAGAAAAAGGAAATATAATATGTCGAAATTAGCTGATGATTCTGATGTTAGATATTTAAAAGACGACGAAATTCATCTAGAAAATGATAATTCTGATTTGTAATTTATCTTTAAATTTGAAATTTTTTTGATTTTATTTTTAAATTTTTTTGATTTTAAATTAGAGCAATATTAAAGAAGTGGAAAATGAATTTAAACGTGTGTGAAAGCCGATGATTGCATTATTTACTCAAAATACCTTCATTTTTTAATCACGCACGCTGATTATTTCCTTTTAAATAGAATTTTAATTGGAATTTATTGGAAATGCATTAAGTGCTGTGTATTAATCTTTATTAATCATTAATATACTTTAATTGTGTTTGGAATAATATCTTTTATGTAAATAATAAATAAATAATAATTAGATACATAAAATATGAATTTGCAGTTTGTAGCATTTTAAATCTTGCTTGCAACTTGACATGTGAAATTGTTCATGTCAAAAACAGTTAACTTGCTTTCCTTTACTCCAATCTCAACGCTTTTTGACTCTTTGTGGTTGCTAACTGTCAATTTCAATTCGAGTGACGTTACTGCGGATTTCACTGGTGAAAGTAGTCGTCAAATCAAGATAACTTGAATGGGAAGAATGAGATTCAAAAAACTTTAAGACCAGCACCTAAATCACGCGATTTTTTTTTACCGTCTAAGATGTGTTAATTGAAGTAAAGAAATAAAATGAAAAGGAAGATTTTCCAAAATCAACTCATAGTATTCTGATTGAGAATTTTTAAATTTATTCAAGCGATGATGTAACACATTTTTTCCATGTGTAATTAAGTTTACTACAAATAAAAATAATGAATTTGTAAAAGAAAAATTTATTTTAATTTTGAGTTGAGATAATTTAATTAAGACAATTCAAATTTGATAAATACCGTACTTAATTATTGCGTTTTTGATTCAACAAAAATAATTTTTATTTTTCACATATGATTTTTTTACTTCATCGCCGGCCCGCATAAAACCCAGCAGTATCTGCTGACTTAATCAAAAGGAAAATTCGTCATAGTCATGTGGTCAGGGCTCAAAGTTACTTCTTGGCATCAAGGTATTTAGATTTAGATATTATTTTCTGTTGTAATCGCTACTAATACGACTGTCTTGAAATTAAGTTAAACACATATTCTAAATACGAAAAAGTTAGAAAAGTTCAAATATTTAATTCATACTTTAACAGATAATCGGCAAAGTTTAATGGTAGATTCAATTAGCTCTAAGTTAGATTGTGACCAATAAATTTATTTAACCAAACAAAATTTCCGTTTAAAAATCATTTAACAGCGACGTTAACTTAATAAAATGACAATTAATTAAATTCTGGCTATTTTCTATTTTTAGATAATTTCATATAATCAAAACAACGTCGTTCCACAGTAAAGAATTTATGTATAAGTAATCGCACTTGCAGAGTTGTTAATGTTTAATACTATCAACACTCGGAGGTAAGAAGTATTTTTAAGATAGATTTAAACAAAATGTATTATTCATCCTTATTATCAATGTTACGAGTTTTATAACTCTCATTACACTCTTCAAAGCATCTTGTTTTCACGTTGAAATAGTTTACTTTGTCTCCTCTCAGACTTCTAACTAAATTTAGCTATTGTTGTTGGTGCGTTGAAAATGTTAATAACAAAAGGATACATTTATGCTGGAATGGCCGGTTGGAATAGTTTACTTTGTCTTTTAACTCAAGGCACCGTTGCTGTGGCTAATGAGATAATCTCAAGATAGTAAAGCTCGACATGAGCAAACTAAGGCCTGTAGGCTCAGTGCCATAGTGCACAGCATACACAGCATTTTAAATGGGCCGCTTGCTGTTATTCTGCTAAAATAAATTGCAGCCCATGCTGAGACCTCAGACCACACTTCTAGCAAATATGGCATATTCTATAGTCTCTTGAAACAAAGCTCTTTGAAATTTGACATTGGGTTTTAATTATGCGACAATTTAGTTTGGCTCTTTATTTTTTATTTTTATACATTGAATTATTTATAATGGTATGTGGTCAGTTATGGCAACACTAAAAATGTCAAACACATTTGGTGTATTTTTGATTCATATTGGAAGGTTACTGTATTCATTTTGAGGAAACTTTAATTTTTGAAAGCTATTTTTTTAGTTTGTGTTTACTTAATAAAAATTACTATTAAGAAGTAGGCTAGTTATCAGCTTTGAGTGAAAACATCAGAAATTGGCTTGCCATTACTGAAAATACGTAATAACTTCTCTAAAGTTTAATATCCTCAATTTTTTCAATTTAAAGTTAAACTCAGCTGACAAAATTTCAGTCAGCTGTTTGGCAAATAAGTTTTGGCTGAGCCGGTCAGCAGCTGAGGAAATTCTTTTCAGCTGTACCAGCAAACTTTGACTTAGCCTGCAAAAATTGGATAAGCTACCAGTGATATATAATAAATGCTACATTACTCTGATCAGGATTAGGATACTTTGGCCCAATTAAGCAGCTGCCACAAGAACTGTATACCTAAAGCTTATCTAGTTGAATAGAGAAAAAAATGTAAAAAATACATGATCCATTCCTAAGCCAAACAACAATTTGTGGCCCAACTTACTGCATTGCTAATGCAGCATTTTTGAAACAATTTTAAGATTTTATTGGACTAAATGCTATCCATGCATCTCAAATTAAAAATGTGTTTAATAACATTGCCACTTTTATCTTTGCGATGTCAAAACACATTTCTGTTCAAATATTGATAATTTATTATAGCCCATTAATAAGCCTGTGACCAATTCATTTTTCCAATGATTTTCCAAAAATAAACATTTAATGAGATTTTAAAAATGTAGATTTCTGTCAAAATGAAACAATTGAATATTTTTTGATAATAATGAATTTTTTGACAGCTTTTCAATACGATTTTATTTAATTTCTTTATTACTGATGATGAGATGATTAGCATCATGATAGAGATCAAAATGTCATTATGAGCTCTGCTCATAACAGATGCCTTAATTTGCAACACTTATTAGCCTAAATGGAATACATAAATGAGATCTGACCTACTAATTGAACACGTAATAAGATAGAAAATTTAATAGCATTGTAATGTTCTGTGTATGATTATTGATAGATGACACACATGTAATGCACTTTGTGCTGGAATAAGTGGCAGATTGACGACAGCTGAGGCATTAACGTGTGCTGCAATCGAGTCGACTATTGGGTAACCACAGAAAAGCATTTACTTTCATTTCTCTACAGTATAATGGAATAGTTAATTAATCAACAGTCAAATAACTAAAAATTACAGTAAAGTAAATGAATTTTTCATGAAGTTCAAAGAATTTTTGCTGACAGTTTCAATAGCCAAGACAAAAAGAAAGTGTTTTGGTATGTATGGAATGTTACTTACCCCCCCCAAGCTCATTTTACTACTATTTTGACAGTGGCAATAAAATGAGGCTTGAAAAACATCTCGTGAATTTGTGGAACTTTTTGAGTAATTTAGTAGTGTTTGGCATTCTAATATATGATAATTACATAAAATCTATAAAAAAAAAAAGAAATAAATAAAAAGACATTGTGGGATAATTCTCATTTTATTCATACAAAAATGATGGTGGAAACAATAGTTTCTCTAAAAAAAGCAATTTCATTTAACATGGGGTATTTTTTTATTTATTCTTTATTTCAAACAAACTGAAACTCATTAGGTTTTTTTAAATTATTTTTTAAAATAACATTTGAAAAGGCACACCTGCCATGTTTAATAGTTATTATTACTTTTTATCTCAAACATTATTATTACTTAATAACATACATGTGGTGTATTTTCTTTTCTTTCTGTATAATGTAATTGATTGCCTTTAAAATGAAGGTTGTAACCTCATTATAATAACATTATCACAAACTTTGTAGTAATGAGAGGTGAAAATAATTGCACATTATTCTTCACATTCATTTGTTTTGTAGTTTGAGGATTCTCATTCTACAATGACATTAAGGTTGAGCATGTTGGGAGAAATTGAAGGCGACTACGTCATCCGCACACAGTGAAAAACCCATCTGACACGATTCTAGGCCTGGGTTTGAGAGTTTATTTTATGGCCTAAGATGGCCTGGTTTGGGTCAAAGATATTCAACAATATCACATTTTAGTGTCGGATAAGATGAGTGTTCATACGATCTATCGACGTGATTAGTTGGTGGGTGTTGGTGTTGTTGCTGTTGATGAGAAGTGGAAAAACTCTGCTCTTTGATTCTAACGTCAGTTGCAGAGGTCCAAGATGGAGAGTGCGTAATATCCGGTAAACTGCCGGTGTTTGCCGCTTGGTGGTGCGCGACTTCCGTTTTATCTGTGGGCGCAAATGGAGTATGAGTCGTAAAAAGGAAAAAGGAGAAGTTTGTTGATGGCATCTTTAAGCAGGTCGTTTATAATCTGCACGAGCAAATAAGAGATAAAGCTAAGGAAATGAAAAGACGACCTTGGAAAATGATATGAAAAATTTCAGACAAATAGAAAAAAAATTCGCAATAAGTCTATTTCGCTTGGGTTTTTGGTTTTTGCAAACATAAAGGGAAAAATAAAGAAAAAATCAGAGCAGCTGCACGTTCAGTTTGCATCATGCTCAAAAAGAGAAAGAATTGTAAATTTGATGTTCTTCACTTTTATGCTAGTTTTAACTTTTTTAAGATATAAAATCTCTATTCAACATTCATTTATTATAAGTGCTTCCTAACTAGATTATGTAGAAGGAGAGGGAAATAAAACAATTTTATTTTAAAAAAATGTTTGTTTTGTTTGTGTAAATGCAATTAGTTAAACAAATATTTTGTTTTTCTAATTAGTTTGTTAGTTGAATGAATTGTATCTATCTTTAGGGTTGCCACTTGTCTGGTTTTAAGGAAAACAGTTCTCCTGTAATTAATAATTACAATTAAATTGCTATTATAAAATTAAATAATTTTGACTATCAGGTTTTTCTTAACATAATTTGTTTTAATTAGGCAAAATGGGGTACGACTGTTATGTCTAGTTCGAAAATTTTAAACTTTTAGGCTACCAGGGTACCTGTTCTACATCTAGATAAAATTTTCTACAACTTAATTTTTTTAAATTAAACCTAAAGTTTCAAAACAATTAAATTTGCCACTTGTCAGACAAATTTGTTGTAAATATTATTGCATTTGATTTCTCAAATGTTCTTTTCTTTTGATGCTTTCATGCAGGAATGTAGTTTGTGATCTTAAAGGTCATGTCTGATTTTGAAGGTGCACTTTTACTATGATTGAAGATGTTCGCAAACCAGTACTTCCTATGCTAATTTTCATGGATCTTGTGAACCTTTCATTGTGCTCCTTTAGCATACTAAGTATGGGATGATTTTAGAGCAAGTGGAATCTTGTCTCATAAGTTTTAGCAGACATTACCGAAAACGAGTGATTTAAGTGCAATGGTTCTTTCACCTTCTAAATTGTTTTAATGCAATTGTTTTCGACTTGAGGTAATAGCAGGAAGTTAGAGAAAGGACTTTATAGGGGTTGCAATTGATAATGGTTGCCCTCTTAAAGATATAGAGCAGTTAAAAGGTCGTCTAAACTTTGGTTTTCAGAAGGCTTTAGTTTCCTATAAAGTTTTTTTTGTATTTGGAACTGAAAGAAAATTGAACTTTCAATTTTTATTGTAAATTGCAAAAGTTAAAGGTTAGAGAAATAATTGGTCATTAGCTAATGATTAAGTGCATGTTTTGAGTAAATGATGAAATTTTTTCTTAGATAAATGCTAAATTAGCTGGCATGACTCTTGTTGTTTAGGTACTAGTGTATAGAAATGTCAACGCCTTGCTTCACCCATTCATGAAGAGACAAAAATTGTTCCCAGGGTTTGAGTTTACAATTTTGTAAGCACTTGAGAATTCTTAAGCTCAGCATTGCTTTTGTTGTCTGATTCGAACCAATTAGAAGGCGCAGTTGGAATGACAATAATATTAATGTAAAATAGAGGAAGAAAATTAACATCTTAAGCGTCAGATATAGGAAACAAAACAATATGATATTTTCTTACTTTTTAATCTCTAATTTATCACTAACTGCTATTACATTCATACAATTGTAGATTGGAAAACTGAAGTTGATTTTACTATGATATCTTATAGAATTTTAAACAAGTCATTATACAATAATTTCTCCATGTACGCGAATTCACACTTAACACGGTTGGAAAATATATACTTTATTCATACATATATAAAGAAGTAAACATGCTGCATGTTGTGCATTGTATAGTCTTAGAACAACAACAGTAACACCAAAAAGTGTTGCTTTAAGCAGCTTTCCATACCTCCATTTATGTAGTTTCTATTTACATGGCGGTTTTCGTGTAACCAATTACTCACGTGAATGGAGGGATTACTGTAATTACTGGGTAAATAATATTAGCTTTGCTTTTATTCCAATTTGGGATCAAAAGCAAAGAGTTCTAAATTCAATCACTGTCTTTAAAATTGATGATGGGCTGTGTTTATTTTCTTGCTCAGAGACATGTTTATATTTCGATTAGTATATTTTGCTGCTTCAGCTTGTGCAAGTTGAAGCAGCTTCTTACATTAGGAATATTGGACCAAATGCATTATCTTATGCATAATTTATTATTTGAAAATATTGTATATCTTTGTTTGTATATACATACGCGGTACATCTAAACAAAATGTTTTTTGGGTTGCAGTTTCAGTTTTATGGAAGTTTGTTTAATATATGTTAAACATGTTAATACATGTTTTGGTTTACACGCTAAATGGTTTGACTTAATTCAATGTTTAAAATAAATTTATTTAGTGCCATTGTAATATATTTAATAAATACAGAATACTAATGTTTATTTGGAGTCTTTAAAATATAGGACAGCAGTTTTTAACTATCATGTCATCAGTTTGCCAGTTTACTTTATTGATGATTATAGTTTGATTTGCATTCTGTACTAAAATTACTGCAACGGTTTATGAATTATCATCTTTATTGAAAACATTTACACAAGGATTTTGTAGTTGTTTTTATTTACTATGTAGCTTTGCATAATTTAGTTCAAACATGAGCTTCATATGTCTTTAATAAACAATTTACTCATTTTGGTACCTATTGGTTTGAGTTCCTTTCCTTGTCTGAATTCTAATTGCTTTTCACTTTATCTACAATCCTATTTAAATGAAGTGTAATACTTTTGGAGTGTTAAGACTTTGATCACTTTTATGTTTATAGACATTTTAAAGCGATAGAGGTGTACTCCTACTTTATTCTAATTGTCTTTTAGATTACCCATTGCAGTGAATTGTCAACTTTTCAATCAACTTCAAGTAGATTTCTTTTCACAAAGTAGTGATTGCTATTTACTTCTAACTATTCACCAGACAGAACCTAAAGAGCTCTGTGCAGGAAAGAGTCTTGTCCTAAAGAAATGTTCAGTCGAAATGCTGTACATATCTTAAAAGTAGCGAATTTAAATGTAAGTACTTGCTCAGCTAAAAATTTATTGGACAAATTCTAGGTAATTATTAAAATTTTCATTTCTGCTTTTATTTAAACTAAATTATTTCCACAATAACACTATTAATATATTAACACTTTGCTTAATGCATTGAATGCAACTACAATACAAATCAATAAATATTGTTCAAAATGAGTTATGAATAAGTAAACATTTTTATTTTACTTAACTTAAATTTTAGTGTAATTTTAGAAAATTCTCTAAATGTCAAAGTTGAAATAGAAGCAAAGGTGGTCTTTTCCCAGAGGATTAATATTTTAAAGTTACAGTGCAAGTAAGCATTTATTTCTTGTGGATTGAATTTAGTGTGGTCTTAAATTTAGGTTAAACTTTTAAATTTTTTTTAAAGTTTTGGTGGTTCTAAATGCTCTTAAAAGCTCTCAAAAAATTTATTTTGCAATTTTAATGGCAAATCTATTTAATTAATTTTATTTATAGTTTAAATTTAAAAAAATGTTATTCCTAAGTGTGGTATCTTACCTAAATTTATTTAAAGATAATTCTAGTATTTTTCAATTGTTTAAAATTCAACTTTAAAATTATGTAGCTACTTATCTGACTAATATATACAATATAAAAGTGAAGAAAAATATATAAAAACATCAAATTTACTTCGATTTACTACGATTTCATATAAATTTCAACCGTTATATGTTTTATATTCAATCCCATGCGGGAAAAAGGCATTTATAGGCGGGAAACTAAAGGTAAAACTCAAACTATAACATTTCTTACATCAAGAAATCATGCAACAACACATTCGATTTTATTCTTTAAGGCCCCAACCTGTAAGTTCCCTCTTTTCTAAGGGCAAGTATCCTTTCTTGCCCCAACTAAACGCTCGTCGTAATTGCTGACTTGGAGACTCAATTGTATAAACTGAAATAAAAGTTTTTTTAAATGTGTACAACATAATTCAATTAATACATAACCTTTAAATTGTATATTCATCTATAAAAATACACTTAAAATTGTTCCAGAGTAATTAATTCTCAAATTAGTTTCTATTGGGATAATAAATCAGGCTCAGTATCTATGTAAATAAATTTTAATTGACTTAAGATGATGATTTTATGTGGCATTTGAGTTGGTTTGCTCTCACTCTTACTTAACTTTGCACTTGAAAAATTACACACTGCTTTTGGCAGCTGAGTGGTCAGCTTGTTTACATCACGACCGCAAGTAGAATTGAACTTATCCGCAACTATTCCTCGTTGGTTAGCATACATATTGCATTTGTAATAAGATTGAAAATGTGATTTGTATTTAGTTTTGTCTACAACCAATATGAATAATACGATAAGTTAAATTAGTAACAAATTGAAACTTGCAAAACGTGTCTGGGGAAATTTAATTGGAGAAGATATTTTCTGTCTTTTATCCCATTATTATAACGTTTATTATACCAATTTATAATTTTGCAAATTGGATGAATATATGAATAGGTAGTCATGCATTTAATGAGGGTATGACAAATTTGAGAATTATTGACTTTGGAAATTCAATGAGGGATCTTATTAGGAAAGTTGTAGGCGGGTGTCGGAGTGTATTAATTATAAACCACATTTATTATAATTGACTGGGTCATTATAAAAGTTGCACCAAGCAATTCTTTCTTAAAAAATTATAGTTATTGCTCTGAAAATAATTGTAAGAAAACTTGTGAAATTATTATAATACGTAGTAGCACAGCTAAGTTGATAAGTTTTCTATATTCACATCATGATGAAAAATGCAAATTAGTGAAGAATTTGATTGATGAAAATTTGTGTTTAGTTCTTTTGCAAATGCTTCTGGTCAAAAAAGATAATGTTATTTTACAGACCTAGTAAATATGACTCTTGTTTCGCAAAGAAATATTTGTAATTTAATTTATAATTGATGTTTTTTGTTTTAGAAAAAACATTCATTTAATATAAAAATTTAAATAGGTTTAGTTAGAAGAGGAAAATTGTCAATATTCTTTTATTAATGATAACGGCGGAAGTCATGCGATGCGTGGAAGGGTCTGAAACAGCAAGTCTCGGTAGCTGTGACATGAAATTAATTTACGAGTAAATTGTCCAGCCAATGGATTCCTACAGTGCATTTGGATCTTAAAATACTGCCACTGCTGTGTTCCCGACTGGCTGTGGGATTGTGGATCGATGTTACTACTCTTCCGACAACCACACGTCTAATTTAAACCAGATTAGGTTAGGCTAGAATGGTTGGAAGGTCACTTTAGGTTTGGTCAAGGTTTCTTGCTTTATTCCCAACTGGGAACCAAACCTGTCCTAATAGGACATTGTTTATGGGAATGATGTCTGCTGGGGTGTTGATTAGGCCTGAACATGGAGTAATGGGCAAGTTTTTGAAAATCCCGTGATGCAATTGTATATTTTCCAAACTATTTGATTTTTTTTATTTTTATTTTACTCGTAGGGTTTCGCTGTTATCTGAGAAAACAGTAAGAAGCGCTTTCTCTTAAAACGAAAACAAATTAAGCGGGGACAATAAATTTGTGAGTGGAAGTTTAATTTTATTCCTTCATTTGGAAGCGCTTTTAAGGTGCATCGTTACTAACAATTTTTTTGTTAATATTTCGCTTTTTATTTGAAGTGAAACTTGGGATTTTATTTTTCTCTGTGTTTAGTAGAACATTATGAAAAATTGCACACAGTAAATGGGTAACTTTTCTAAAAATTGATTAATTTTAAAATGTTTTTAGCAGTAGAATAAAAATATTAGTTGATAAAATTTAAAAATAATAAACAAGCGAGGAAACAAATACACTTAAGTCTACTTTATGCACAGTACTCTTTAAAAATGCAATTATTTTTAAAATAGTTCAATGACTGCGTAAGGCAATTTAAAAATTCTTGTTTAAGAATATGGAATTTTTAAAGTGATTGTAGTAATGCGTGATATGCAATAGCTCACATTCAAGACAAACTTATGAATTAAAAAGTCTAATTTTGCTAATTAAATATTAGCTCTTACTTATTAGATTTTATTCAAGGCTAATTTTAATTCAAATTTTACAAAATTCCGATCTGTCTGCAGATGCAGTAGGTAATTCTAAAATCATTTTCTCCTGTCTGAGAACAATGGCTCAGTAATTTTATCACAATTTAACAGAAAATTTGACTTATTTGATTATTGAAATATTTTTCTACGTTAAGCATTTACTAAATTCGATTTAAACATATTTTTTCTTTTTTTTTACATTAGCAACGATTCTTAAGACTAGAACTTGCGTTACAAATAAATCTAAACCAAAGTTTTTACCAGAAGAAAGTTCTAGATAATTCAAAATTTTGATAAATATTTTTTAGATCTTATAAATTTTCTTAAAAATTAATGTTAAATAAATCTTCTATAACATTTTAATAGCAAGATTAATGGTTACAAAACTGATGTATAATAGGATTTTAGGGACAAATGTCGGATTTACAGTATCAAATATGACGAATCATTAATAATGTCATTATTAATAAAGTATTAGGTTTATTAAAAGCTATTCTTGTGTACAAAATGGCCATTGCCTTCTCTTTGATAAGATTAAAGTTTTAAAAGTGAAGATTTGCTTTCCACGTTTGTTTGGTTAAGCAAAAGAAAATATTAACTTGAGTGTACTTCATATTTGTAATCTGAAATTACTGAGCTAATGAGTTTTCTTTTAGAATTCTAAGACAAAATTGGGATAAAGAAACTTTACAGATAATAATTAAACAGTTTTCTTTGAAATCTAAAGCTTTCTAAACAGAAAAAAAGACTAAAATGTTAAATTAGAAGTGTCTAACTTGCAATTTTTATATCCTACAACTCAAAGAAAACACCGGCAAACTCACTATTGTCTTATACAAAGACCTTTTTAAGTTTGTTTACAAATGCACTTAAGAGAACTTTAAAAAATATAAAGAGAACAGAACTTTTTGCATCTAAAACAATAGCAATTTTTGAAAGAAATAAAGTTGCTGAAACTAATTACATCTTTGCAAATTTTAACAACTCTACACCTTTTAAATTCATAACCTCTAACCCTTTCAGTATTTTGTTTCCTCGCTGATCAATGAATTTCGCTTTAAGCTATGATTATTCTGCACCATAAGATTGCCTTACCTGAACATTTAGGTAGAGGTGAACAGCGTTCCTCACTCGGAGGTGTGTTCTGTGGAGGCGTGTATCGTGGAGGTGACGGTATTTGAGACGACACATAAACTAGCTGGTAGGCTTCTTTTTGTGGCGACAATGTGGGCAATGGCCCTTTGACGTCTTTATTGTCATTCACGTTTTCATTTGATGTTTCCACAGCTTCAGAAAATGATGGCCGTTTCCTAGGAGATGTATGACGTCATGAGAAAGAAATTTGATGTTGGAATGATTTTTTTTCCCCTATCCCCTTTTCTTCTTTTCTCAACCTGCTTCTCGTTTTTTCAATTCCGTTAAATCATAAAAAAAAGTGTGACGCAGCTCTTTTTTTCAATTTTGGATTGTGTTCAAATGTCTAGAAAAGTCCCATCTCTTCTCTCTTTCCATCATTTCCTCGCCCCTCCCCTCTTATACGACTGGTAAAAAAACCATTTCTAGCTTTGAGGACGAATTGGTAAAATTAGAGGTAAAAATCACTAAATGGACTCACTTATCTTCTATAGTTGATGGGTCTATGTGGTGTTCGCCATCTTGGGATGATGTTGAATAGATAGAATTCATGTCTTCGTCCTCGACATCAGTGAACGCGACCTCTCGTTTCAACAGTTCCACTCTTTTTGGTGCTTTTGATCGGTCCCGATTGAATATGTCGTGTATATCTTCACCAAGTTGTTTGAGAAGTGACTGCAGTTCTAAATCATTCTGAAAGAATTTTTTTTCTTTTGTATTAAAGTTCAGTGAAGTGAACTGTTGGATAACAAAAAAAATAATAAAAAAGAAAACATCTTTTTTGTTTGAAGAAAGAAAAAGAAATTAGATTTGTTTGTTCTGAGATGGTGTTGTGATCATGGTGTTGTGATCATGCTGTTGTGAAAAAAAATCATGTAATACAAATAATAGTACACTAATGTAAAGTCTGCTTCACTGATTGATTGCAATACAATAAAAGTTGTCATCTTTAAAGGGGTTATTTAATTTGCTTAGTGAGCTGAGATAAATTGTTAAACTGACCGTAGTCTTCTCTACATGTATCTATGCAGATTTGTTTCACATGTGCTGTGATTCTCAGACGTTATGATTGCAGTGTTCTATGTTCAATATTTAGTGCATTTTAGAGGATGCAGTTAAGTATGATATGACTACTTCTCTTATATTGAATATGTAAATTTAAATTGGTTTTAGTAATTTTTCGAATGATTACATGAAGGATAATAATTTGGGATAACATAATTTGATAAAAAATTTTCTAAACTTTGCTATTTTGGTTAGAAATGAGATATAATCACCTAATTTTAACTAGGCAGTTAGCAAAAAGTTATGTTTATCTAATTACTCACATTCCTAAGATATAAAGCGCTGTTTATTTGTCGTTCTGGGCAATTAAAACCCTCCGCAAATAAAAGCGCTCTGCAAAATCGCACAAAACGTATATTATATGATTATATGTATATAAAGTTGTTTCATTGTAATTTTAAGTGTCTTTTATTACATAAATATTTTTAACAGTGCTAAGCAAATACCTTTCGTGCTCAACTCTAAGCAATTTAAGTAGTGTAGTTTTTTAGATGTATTTGAATATTTATCATAAAAGCAGTAATGATAATGCGAGCATCTGTGAGTTTGTGTACGTTTTTCAGTTCACTAATACTTTATGAATAAGGTGCATCAAACAAATTAATAAAATAATTGAATGTTTAATGGGAATGATTAGTCATTGAAAGGGTTAATGATAATTGTAATCTGTTTAGGCGTCGTGATGGAATATTGTTTAGGAATAGTGATTTGCTACATTAGCTCATTATTTATTAATTTCAAGTACCGCAACTGTAATCAAAGAAACTAAATTACTTTTTTCTTTGTTTTGTATTAAAAGTAAACTCGTAAAATAAGTTAACATGAAATCATAAATAAATCATGCATTTTTAATCATATTTGTCTTTGAAGCAGCGCACAAAAGAGAATCAATTGTATGTTTCATTATGTAATGTCAGAAAAAAATTAAATTAACTTGGAGATGTCTCACAAAAGTCTAATTAAGTATACTTAGGTGCGTCTGCGAGACTAGAGGATAAGGAGATGGTATTTTTTAATTTTTAGCATGGTCGTTTGTCGTGTGATAACATTACACTTAAGGGTCATGTATTAATTATACGAATTTAAAAAGGAAAGCAGCAGAATTCATAATGGTGGAAAAGCGTGTAAACGTTTTTTTTTTCAAGAGTCTCTGACGCATGCACGAATAATTATAAAAATTTGTATGAAACGCCAGTAATTACACAGTTTTAAAGTTGATTCCAGAGTAGGAAATTGCTAAAGTTATATATTAAAATTTCCAACCTATATATAGATCATTTTATTATTATTATATACAAGCTTAAGAGTTTAATACTGTTTGTTGTGGTGCCTCCAAGGCATAGCTTCTTTGCCTTAGTGCAATAATGTAATTATATTTTGTAACAAATAAACTGTCAAAGAGAAATGTAATTTTCTTTTTTTTATATAAAAATAAATATCAGTTTTCAAATATTCATATAAAAGTACACAAAAATGGATAAAAAAAAAACAAAGCACTAAACAGCTTTATTTCCGAACTCTCATTTTAGTCAGGTCCATAGTTTTAAACACTTTAAACAGTTAAATGACTAAAACATAAATGGACTCTCATTAGGCAGTTCGAAAAGTGATTTACACTTGTTTATCAAGAATTAAACAGGAGTAACTTTAGATTTAAACTTTTATTTTTGGCTGTATAACACAAGTTATACTTAAAAATTTACACAACCAATTACATAGGCCGTGTAAGTTTAATATGTGTGTAAATAAGAAAAAGCCACCATTTTGTTTCTTGATCTAAGTCTAGTTTGTCAGCATGGCCATGAAAAGAACTAACTTGTACTCTAGCACAACTAGGAAGAGGGCAAGAAATGATGATGCAGAAATCAACATCAAATTGGCAATATGGATGGTTGAAAACCCATTTTGGATGAATAAGGTTAGTAAAGCTATTTTCAATTTTTTAACACCAACTCTCGTAATTCTGGGATAAATATTTGAAAATTCCACCATGTTTACAATATAATTGCCTCCAGATGGCAGGTGGAGTTAACTTTTACACATGTTTAAATGTATGTGCAAACTGTTTTTAAACAGTTTGCACAAATTAAACTGAGTCACACTACACACCTGCAATAACCCCCTATTGTATTACCTCAATTGTAAATGCTAAGAAAAAATACAACACGAATTGCAGAATGTGGTATCTAAAATAATTTAGTGCACTAAACACAAGTTTTACGATCGAGTTAAAGTAGGTAAAGTTTGGAAAAAGACTAAAAGTAAACTTACTTCTCTGAGCGTTTTTCTGCATTTTTGGTTTTCATCTTGAAGTACTTTGATAGATTCTTGTATGTCAGATTCTTCTGAGTCACGACGTCTTTTGAGTGACGGTTTAAATGTGGCCCGCACCCGTTTATCGGTTCCGTGAGGATTCCGTTTGAGTTCGATTAACTGCGAAAGCGGGAATAAATGTAGCCATTAACCCTTTGCGTAGAGGATTTCACCAGGGACTTAGGACATCGTAAAAGGACATCCATATTTTCTAAGCGAGACGTATTTGTGGTCGTAAAACTGACCTTAGGCACAAAAACGAGACATAGTGTAGTAGTAGTGCAAAAGATGATGAAAACAGAAATGATGATGAATGAGGCATTCTGCTGGTCGGACAAGATGAAAGAAATGGCTGCTCCAATGACGCACATGATGACCACATTATACACTGACATGCCAATGTACTTGGAGTCATTCAACGCCGGGATGCTCACATGTCGAGTCTCCCACGCTAAAAAGCAGCCAAATACCTGCATGTAAGCAAATGAAATAAGGATCTTTAGTTTTACGATGCAATGATGTGGTTTACTTAAAATGGAAGGTGGAACATGGAGAGGGGTTGTTATGTTAATGAAGAAGGTAATGATGATGCGAAAGTGAAAGGGCGCATGATGTACAAGAAAGACAAGAAACATGGGTTAAAAGGATTTTTGTTTTTTTTTCGAAATAATGTCATTTAAAGAGGTTATAGGAGTTTTTTCTTTGCTTTATGTTAAGTCTATTTATTATTTAAGAGGAACTTTTCTTATCTTGCCATTTTTAATGTGAGAATGATGTGAAAATCGTGCTGAAGAAGCGAGTTTTTTATCAGCTTGTGAACCATCTTTTTATTTTTTGAAGATGGAATTAATGTCTCCTAAGTGGGTTTTTGTAAATTTTTTTTAGTGGTACTGTTCGGATGCCACAGCACGCTAAAATCTCTTGGTTTTTGTAATTTTTGTTGCAAAAGGACAAATGAATTAGCTACTTGTACATCATTAAGTGCTATTCGGAATGATGTTTAATTTGCGATCGATATTGATTAACATTTTGGTATATTAAAATCTTGATTTAAAAAAAATTACGTAAAATTAATTTTTTGCAAATTCTGAGCAGATTTTGGTTTAGATTTTTTTCATAATGGTCAACGAAAATGCCAAATTATAACGCAAATTAATAATAAGTTTTAAATCCGGTTAGAAATAAAGTTTAATATTAAATATTACAGTAATTGAAAAATAAAATTGAAACTTTCACGTGTTATTGTTTTCTTTTTAGGTAAGAATGTGGCTTTAAACGAAGTGTTTTCAATTTAAAAATGCATACTTGTAAAAACTATAATTTTATCGTAACTCAGTTGAAATTGCCTGCGCTGTAAATAAAACTTTTGAAATAGCAGTTCGAATTGAAAAGTGATTGACATGAAGGAAAATTCGGAAAGAGAAAATTAAATTATAAAATAAAATAATGTCTGAGGATCGGTAGTGAGAGAGGGAGTAACGGCATTTACTTTCGGTAGAATGAAAAATGAAAAATTTATTGGGTTTATATACTTAGTGAAAAATCTAAAAGCTGAACCTTCAATATTTAATGTGCTGGGTAAAAATAGTAAGGGAAACATTTTTTTGATTAATCACGTGTAAAAATATTAAATTAAAATGCATTTAGGTTAGTTTAGGAAAATGAAAAAGATGAGATCTAAAGAGGATGATTTTATTATTCTATTATTATTAATATTATTATATTCGCAATGTGAAAGATTTAATGAAAATTGTTGTTACCATAAGAAGTCCCTTATAGGCATAGATGCATCCTAAGAAGATGGTCATCCGGTCGCTTTTGCAGTATTCCATCACTGGTACTAAATAAAGGTCTTCATCCGTATTTGATGCCTATGATTTAATTGTTTTAACTTATTGATTGCGGATTTCATTTACACTTTAAAAGGTAATAGGTCAGTTTGAGGTTAAAGCTGCGAGGTGTTAACTACATAATAAGATTTGATTTTGCGCTCATATTTCAGTTATTTAAAACACTAGTTCTCAATATTTTTATTTTTTATTTTATATCACTGCAGATTGAGAACAGCTGATTTATATAACTCAACTTTTTTTAAACGAGTTATAATAATGAAAATTTTTAAATATCCAATTGATGTATTATTTTAATTACCATTAGTAAAAGTATATTTAAAATAAAAAAATATTCAACTTTTATTTTCATTATTTTACGACTTAACATTAATCAAAATTGTTACTATAGATTTTTAAAAGTAGTTTTTTGGTACTGTTAATAGCTTTTGACGTTGCTAAAGTATTTCATCAAAAGGTTAGAACAATAAAATTGCAATCATTGGATTTTTTTTTTGAAGTGGTATGTTCATAGCAGGAAATTTAATGATAGGGGAGAAGGAAATAAAGAGTGTGAGCAACGTCTGCATCTTGTGTTTATTGACTCTTGGGAATGACTTTAATGGTCCAATTTTGTGACAGATTTATCTTTCCTTCAGGAGTTAGTTTGTTCAGTGGAAATAAGATATTTTTTCACGATCAATTTGACACTTTTCTCACCTCTGGTTGAAGGTTTTTAGTCTCTCTGTAAAAAGGATCGATAGTTTGCCACGTGGTCATTATGGCAATATCCATCGACAGGAGAATTCCAACTATTATAAAAAGTTTATAGTCCCTAATCACCTAAAGAAGAGGAAACAATTAATGTGCATCCGGTAAGGGATTTATCTGAAGCCACATCCGCATGACTTTTTACCTTTTTGTTCAATTTGATGTTGGTGAAAATGGCATGAACTCGCCATGTTTTGCTGAACATTGAACCGAATGCAAGTGAAAAACCTGCCATAAGGACCCATGCTCGCATCTAGTGAAAAGTTACAATATTTTAATAGGATTAGTTGTAAATTATGCATGAAAATCACCAGTGGCAAATTATTAATTCTTGACCAAGACACATTTTGAGTTAATATTAATTAGTTTTCTTAAATAATATTTAGAAAATGAGTTAAAGTGAGTCCTTGAACTAAAAAGATATTGACTATGTTACAGTAAACTAAACCAAAGATAGATTTGTTTTGCTTAAAGTAGTTTAAATATTTACAATATTACATGTCCTGATGTGTAAATTAGAATAGAAAAGTTGATTTTTGATGGTTTAATAAAACTATCGAGTTGAAATGATTACATGTAAATGTATTATCTCGGATTAAATTAGTTAAATCCATTCTCTCTAAACCAGTTCCGCATATCTGGCTTGCTGCCAATTCTTGACTACGTGTACTAAATTGCATTCTTACGATGTCACCAGTGTAAGCCGTAGACATAACTTTCTAGTCAAGTAACAGTAATTTTCTATTGAATTAGTAAGAAGTTCTTCATTTATTTACAATTAATTGTGAATAGATTGCTTCTTTAGGACATTTTATTGAAATTAGATTTGAGTGGATTACACACTCTCTTTGTTAACTACACAGTGCAGATTATAAATTTTGATTAGAGATTAATTATTGCAAATGACAGTTATCTGCCTGCAGTAAGCAGATCACTGCATAAAGGATACTGCAAGATAGATAATTATTTAATAAGGAAGCTTAAAATGAAAACTCATAACAAAACATAAAAATAATATTTTAGTTGATCTTTTGACATATTATTGTATTTTTTGTATTTTTCTTGTTAATACAAATTATTTAACATATTATTTTTTCTAAAATATGTGCTTTGTTGGCAAAATTATTGTTTCTGTAAAACCTGAATGCCATCATTACTATAATTCCAATCTCACGATGGTGATTTACGATGACATTCAGGTTTCATGTTAATCTTAAAACAGAATTTAGTTCAATTTTGTCTCGTTAAAAGTTCGAATATTAACTTATATCTTACTGTGCAAATGAAGGGAAAGGCATCGACGCTGGTTAGTTTACTGTCCAGTCCTAGTAAGATGACACTGGTGTAGGTTAAAATGCAGCCAATTATTATGAGGTTGTTGAGATAAGGACTGGACATTTTGATGAATCTATAAATAAAACGAATAGAATATAAATGCAAGTTGGAAAAGATAAAAAAAGGAAGAGTATTTGAGATTATGTCTGGTTTTAGTTCAGTCAGGTTTCGAAGAAGATATCTTTTTTTTCAAAGATGTAAAGTTTTATCCCGGAAGGATTTGAAATCTTTCAAGAGAAAAGAAAAGAAGGTTAAGCTGAAAAATCGCTTGGAAAAACACGGAGATGTTGTTCCATTCTTGGGTGTTGTAAAAAAAAGTTCAAATATTGATTTTGGATTTTTTTGACTAAAAAATAAAGGATTATAATGAGTCACAATGGCGCCAATTGGAGTTAGGCTTGAGCAATAAAAAAAGGAAATTGCTTCTATAATTATAATTATTTCATTTTAGATTTATTTCATAAATATGTGATTGGGTTACCCTGCACCTGGCCTAACTTGGGGACTAGACCAGGCATAGGGCGCGCCGATCACAGGGATGGAG
>JAQFZN010000042.1:0-76032 GCA_034687075.1 Geophilus carpophagus | reverse complement strand
TTGAAAAATGAATTTGAAATAATGAAAATGTAGGAAGATGATGATGATGATGAGTTCCGGGCCAATGGAATTTGGTTGTTACGCGATCTGTTTATTTCTGGTGGTGATGTTGGAATCTGGAGCCTCGCGTCTAGCGGGGTTTCCAAATTTAGCTACTTGCACGGATAAGGAAGAATTTGTTCTCTCTCTGACTGAAATGTGAGATGAATAAAATCTCGATGAGAAATCGAAAGATGATTCCTTTTTTAAATAAAAGTTGTTATTTATTTTGTTGAAATTGATTTTATTTTGTTGCGTAGGCGGAGGAGGAGGTTCGAGCTCTGCAAAAGAAAATCCAGCAGGTGGAAAATGATTTGGACGTGGTGCAAGAATCACTTTCTCAAGCCAACAACAAGTTGGAAGAAAAGGACAAAGCCCTGGCCAATGTGAGTCCACCGATAACAACCGCAAAGGGTCAAGGTTAGAATTCTCGAGAGGAATATTTTTTTTTTACTTTTTATTTCTTTAAAAAAAATTTTGCTTTAGAAAAAAAAATAAATGAGTTTGTTAAAACGAATGCGATCTGGAATACGATAGTTTTATTTAGACGTTAAGAAATTGTTAAGTACGTAATGGAATTGGTGAGAGTAAATTGCGTCACATGACCAAATAAGGCAGCGTCCCAAAAGGAATGTTGACCAAGTCCAAATTGCAGTTGGAGGGAGACTGACGACGGTGCTGCCGTGCACTCGATTTCCTCCCTCCCAAAATTAAAAAGTTAAAATGGCCGAAGGAAGTAAAGAACGAGCGCTCTAACGTAATCATCAACTTTTGCAATTAACTTGTTGAAAAGTTTGAAAAGAACGATAAAAACAAGTTGATATTTTTATTGGTAAAATGAGAAAAGGAAGACACGAAGTTGAGAACGACAAAGAAGTTGGTTTGACTCGAAACGAAGGCGATGGATCATCGCGACCGAGTTCTCGATGTTCGCTCGTTGAATCGAATGATGATCCCGAATACGAAGAATTAACCCGATTGAGATGTGGAAGCGTTAGAACCGAAGTTTTATCCGATCGCCATAAAAGACGTAAAAATAGATGCGCCGATTATCCCGGTTTGGCTTTTGGTTCGTCGCTGTTCAGTTCGAACACGATGATGAAATTCAGCGTGATCGCCAATGAACTTCATAACATCATGAATGTACAGCTAAAAAGGGTGCGTATGCAAACTGCAAACACGGATGGGAGGGGTCCGAATTTAACTAGAAACATTCTCCCGTCCTTCGTCCGCATTTCAAAACAAAACAAAATTCAATAAAAAGTTTTTTAAAAGGCAGGGAGCATGCGCGTATGCTGTAATGACTCTTAACTTGTTGCTCTTTCTTTAATTATATTCTCAGTCGTAATTAATAATGCTGTATTATATAAGTCATCGTATTTAAGAATTTATTACTTGTCTCGAATGAAGTTTCTGCATTTTATTCTAATGAACGAATGAAATATTTGAGATCTATTTTCTTTAATCGGGTGGAATGATACGTAATTGTGATGGTGATAGCAACCACTTGCCGACTGATCACCGTTCTGGTTTTCGTACGCCATCCTCCATTTTATTTTAGTGCCACGGTTAGGTTGGGTCGTTGATTAGTTTATCGTTGGAAAAAAAAAGTATAAAAATGACGGCTGCTGCACAAGGAACCCTTTTAGAAGTGCTCAAGAAGAAAATGAGACAAACAAAAGAAGAAATGGAACGGTATCGTGAAGAAGCCGATGAAGCACATAAGAAATTGCAATTGGAAATACTTCGGCGCGAGGAAGTAAGCTGTTTTGACAATATTTACTTTCCAACACGGCAATTTGCTTAGATAGCATTAAAATAAGCTTATTTTTATTTTTCTGAAAAAACAAAATGGGTTGAGGGAGTAATTTGAGCACGAATCCGCATTACTCGATCTCTGCAGTCGCCATGTTGGGCGTGTGCAGGTGGTCTCGGAAAACGATTAAAAAATTCCACAGAATAACGAATAAAATATTTATAAAAAGGTGTTTTATTAAACTATCGTACGAAAGGTCGCTACAAGTGATGAGTTGAATAATTTTGATGTTCCTCGAGAGATTAAAAAACGAATTTTTAATGGGGGGTAAAAATGTACTGAATAAACATGCTGAGGATGAATATATGTTTGTGTAGGCTGAAGGAGAAGTTGCTGCTCTTAACAGACGTATTCAACTTCTTGAGGAAGATTTGGAGAGATCAGAGGAACGACTTAAGATCGCCACACAGAAATTGGAGGAAGCCTCCCACGCTGCCGATGAAAGCGAACGGTAATTAATATATGCAACTAGGACACGAAATATTTAAACATAAAAAAATATTAAAAATAAAAAAAAAAAATAAGAAAATTCCAGTAACAACTCGAGATTTTCTTGTTTTAATAATTCCCCTTTTATCTGGCAATTGATTACATGAAATGAATCATGAAAAAATAGAAAAAACCGTTTATTTTTTCTCACGTGATCGAGAACTAAAAAAGAAAAATTTTAGTTTGATTTTTCGCATGAATAAAGGTAAATGTTTGTAGTAGTTTAGTTGCATGTTAGTCTCTCTTTTTGCCCGATTTCCCAGTATCAGGAAGGCATTGGAAAACCGAACTAACATGGAAGACGATCGAGTGTCCATCTTAGAGGATCAATTGGCTCAGGCTAAAATGATCGCTGAAGAAGCTGATAAGAAATACGAAGAGGTGGGTTTTATATTGATAATAATAATAAATTGTGTAAATGTAGTATTAAAACAAAGAGTTTACAGGTTCAGAATTTAGACGGAGAAGAGAGATAGAGATGATTGATTTATTTTGCCCCGTTATTTTAATTTGAATTTAATTGGAAATATTTTGCTTAAATGTGGGCTTGTTTTTTCTTTTTATTTCAATTGCGCTTCTGCAGCATGCGAAAGGTGTTGGAGAACAGAAGCATGTCAGATGAGGAACGAATGGATGGATTGGAATCGCAACTGAAGGAAGCTCGCTTCTTGGCCGAAGAAGCTGACCGAAAATACGATGAGGTGAAACATCACCTGCATGCCGAGACATCATCGCTGACTCCTTTTCCTATTCCACCTCCTCCGTTACCACCACCTCCACCTCCGGACTAATTTAACATGGATTTTTTTGTTTGTTTCAGATTAATTGCATGTTTTGATGATTATTATAATTCTTACTGTTATTATCATTATTTTTGTTGTAGAAAACTAATATCGTTGTTTTGTAGCAGCTTGCATGGATTTTAATGGTTGATTGTTTTTGTTTATTTTTTTTTTCAGATTATGCAGCTATAGTGGTGTGTTGATTGTGTGTGCATGCTTTGATTATTAATTAATATTTGATTTTAATGCATGTGGCAAATGACTAATATTTCTATTTCTATTTGATTGAAGTTGATGTTTTACCCAGCCGAGACCATTTTTGTTTTTTTAGATTATTAATAAAAGAAAATTGATTCATTTGTTATAGAAGTAGTTTTAGTTATTACATTATGCAACGAATTTGTATTTTGAAGAAATAATTTTTTTGTTTTATTTTGATCAATTTTTTCCGTTTACCAATTATTTACAGAATGATAAATAAAAAAATTGATTAAGTTGTACATTTGTTTGTGTTTGGTTTGTTTGTTTTTATTATGAAAAATAGTTAATCCACTAAAAACAATGAATGTACTAATAATTGAGTCGTTATCATTGATGAAAGTTGATTAATCTGGTTGGTGTATATCACAGGTTGCACGTAAGCTGGCCATGGTTGAAGCTGATTTGGAAAGAGCTGAGGAGCGTGCAGAAACTGGTGAAACGTAAGATATCATCATCAAATTAATAAAATATATTAAAAAAAATAAAAAAAAAATTTATTATACAGGAAAATTGTGGAGTTGGAAGACGAGTTGCGTGTTGTTGGCAACAACTTGAAATCTTTAGAAGTGTCTGAAGAGAAGGTATCATTGTTTAATACTACTAACAATTTGATTACATATTATTATTTGGATGAATTTTAAAATGAATTTATTTCTAATTTGTAAATGATAATTGATAAGTTTTAGTTGAAAGTTGTAGCAGATTAATTTGGTGAAGGACTTGTTTCTCGGGTAGTCCTCTAGGTTTAAATTGCTGATTTAGCGAATGTTCCCGAATAGTGATGCGATGACGCACGCTGACCGTGGTCATCATCGTAGATTAATCTAACCCTCGTTTTCCACTTACTTAGGCCACCCAAAGAGAGGAAGGTTATGAGGAACAAATCCGTACTCTTACAACCAGGCTAAAGGAGGTAAATAATTTTTTTCTATGTTATCTAACGGGTTTGTGTGGCTTTTTGTAGGCAACAGCCAAAGAGGACGCTTATGAAGATTCGCTTAGACAATCGAATTCTCGTCTTCAAGAGGTAAGTTGGGATTGGGCCCCCATATTCTCAATTTTCAAAAACAAAAAAAAAAAACTAAATTTGAATTGTGAAAAATTCAAATTTGGATTATTGCTATCATTATTATTTTTATTTTGAATTGTCTTAGTTTATTTGAATCATTTAAAGCTTATAAAAGACTAAGCGACCACTCAAAACTGTCCCTCCTCGCCTTCCTTACACCTGCCTTTTCCTTGAAGAGTAAAGGTAATGTTGCCATTTTTTTTTCTGCTTCGAATTGTATTTTCAATTTTTTTTGTATTTTTGTCTTTTTGTATTTTGCTTCGCTTTTTGTTTTTGCTGCTATTTTTTATTTTATATGAAATAGCACATTTTTTTTAAGTCGCTTGCTGAGCATCAGGTACGTTTTTGTTTTTTGGCTTCTATGGCAGTTTTTCAAATTAAAATTGAACATTATTTTTTATTTTTAAATTTTTGTTTTAATTTTTCTTCGTTTAAAATTTTTTTTTTTTTTTTTTAATAATAATTTTTCTTGTGTACCTTTACCATGCATGTTTTTGCTGTTTATCACATCTAAAATCCACCTATTTCCAGTTTTGTAATTGTTTTATTGTGTTCCCATTCCTTTTGTTCGTTTTATATTGTGTCGAATTTTGTTTTTACATGAATAGTTTTTATTAATATCGAATCGAATCCATTTTAGGCTGAATCCCGAGCTGAATTTGCTGAAAGAAGTGTGCAAAAATTGCAGAAAGAAGTGGACAAATTGGAAGGTAACGAGAATAGAATATGAAACTAACATTTGACATTTTTATTTATCTGATTTTGGTATGGTGGTGGCAAGAAGGCAATTGTTAGTTAATATTGATGCAAAACTGCTGTACATTACAGACAACTTGTTGTCAGAAAAGGAGAAAAACAAGATGTTGACCGAAGAAGTGGAAGCCACGTTACACGATATTCAATGCATGTGAATGATGTGAGCGTTTCTTCGTCCCAGTCAAGGTTTGATTAACTAACTGCACTGCACGCTGTATATCCTACCTATCCTACCTTGTAAAATTGTTTAATTGCTTTTTCTTTAATTTATGCATTTTGCTATAATAATTAGTTGAGGTAAGTTGTTAAATTAACATTTAAAAAACGGGCTTTTCCACTTCTTCATTCGTTGCAGCTTTATATATCGTCTTATTTTGTGTGTATCTGCAGCTGGGCACACTCACGCTACAGCCTCCATGCCAATCTGGTTCATTTTGTGATGAAAAGACAAGTTATTAATGTATTTTCTTTTTTAAAAATCTTTACAGACGAATTGGTTCACGAAAAGGAGAAATACAAGTCCATCTCCGACGAATTGGACCAGACCTTTGCAGAATTGTCTGGCTACTAAAATTTTGCTGCCATCTTTCTTCCCTTTTTATTTTTTTTTTTTGTTTCAAAAACCAAAATTCTTATCATTTGTTAGTCTGCTTGCAGACTATGAACTATCTTATTTAACATCAATCTGAATCTTTCATTTTTTTTAAATTATTATTATTATTATTATTATTATTATTTGCTTTGCTAGTCGAGATGAAAGCGAACGGCCATGTTAAAAAATGACAAAAACAATCATGATCGATTAACTCCAACTGCCTTAATTAATTTTTATTATTTAATTTGGGAAAGGGTGAAACTTGGTTTATTTGAGATCTTTAATAACTGCCTTTTTGATAGCCGCTTCTTATACATCTCTTTTAAGACATATTTCTCGTTTAAGCCAAGTTAATCTCTTTCGTTTCAGTTTTTTCTTTTCCTACTGTTAATCCAGTAAAAAAAATTCACTAATTTCTGTTATGTAAAGCACAGTTTAAAAAAAATGAATGGTATTTGTATGCCGAATAAAATGCGTAATAAGGGTGTGAATAATGTGTTCATTTGATTTGATCAACATTTTAATTCTTGTCAAACTTAATCTAGTAAAAAGTACGTCGTGCAATAAATAAAAAAAGTTATAAAATTATCGAAAATGACCTGCAGTAAAAAGTACAATTATAAAGTCGACCTGGAAGAAAACAATTATTTTTCTAAACAAAACATTACAAAAAAATATTAAAAATTTAAGAATTGTTGGCGTTCAACCTTGTTTTGCCTCCATCGTAGGATGCCTTCTAGGGAGGATTTTATCAAACATTATTATAAATTATCAGCGATTTTAAGAAATAGACATTTGTGTAGGTATTTATTTTTGTTTTCCGTTTAAAGAAAGTTAGATTTTTTAAAAATCTTAAGAAAGTTGTTTTGTATTTTAATCAATTGAGTTTATTGTGAATAAAGTTTTTCTGAATTATCAATAGGTAGCTCTGCTTGTTTTTTCCTTCACATTTGTCAGATATCCGGTTATTTAACTGTGATTAGTTTGATCATTTACAAAGACAGTCATGAGTAAAAAAGAAAAATATAAGTGTAAAAGCAAGGCTTCACTTGAAGAAGAGAATATTTTATACGAAGTACTAGTTTCAAATGAATGGCAGGAACCTGAAGTAGTGGTAAAACTTAAATTTGTAAATTATTTGTTTTCTTAACAGATTGCTAACGTACTCTTCTTTGACGTAGTTAAAAGACGATGTTCTAATTAGGAAAGTTCTTGGTTCTGCACGTCCAAGTATTTAGATAACACTTACGAATGTTAATGTGAGATTAACAAAGCAATTAAATGAAATTTCAGACTTGCGTTGGTTTCGGCCATTATCATTTTCACCGAATGTTTACGTTCCAAACTCGATTAAGAAATTAATTGATCTTCAAATGACATGGCAGTTTGCAGTTGGAGGGTATTTTTCGTATTAGATTGATACTCAACATGATTTATTTAAATTTGTAATAATTTTGTAGGCATGGTAAAGCTGTGGCAGTATTGCAAGACACTTTTTTAGAAATTAGGACATCGAAGGACGATTATTCGAGTATTGTGGGCAAAAATTCAGGTAATTAAGGGAAAAAAAATGTGAGACACATATTATTACTGAAATGAAATTTTCTCAGTTCGCCGCGATCAGTTTCCCCAATGGAGGAAAGTTTGTTGGAGTAATGATTGCAGTTTATTAGCTGTGGCTCACAGCAATGGAGAATTGGACGTTTTTGATTTACTCGCTACAAAATTATTTTCAGTAACTAAGGTAATTTACGATTTGAATTGAATAGATAACATTTTTTTAATAAAAACATTTTTGTCAGCCCAAAGGATCAACATCTTGTCAGGTGGATTGCAGTAGTTGTATAGTAGATGTTGCTTTTATGGATTACAGAATAAAAAAAACACGTTGGTCTAGCGAATTAATTGCTTGCAATTACAAAGGAACCTTGAATTCTTATTACGTTAAGTTCGTATATCGTGATGAAAATTGAAGAAATGAGATAATTAATTCGTTAATTTACAGCTCAACTGACGCTTATCAAGAAGCAACTTGTTTTTCTTTTTCGCATCGTTATCCCAACGGTATAACGGCGTTTTGCTGCCATTCTGAGCAACAACTGATTTTTGTGGGCGGAATGACGATGGAAAATATGGACGAGGCTCAAACGCACACTTCAGCATCTCATTACGAAATTACAGCATGGCGTCTTCTTAATGATGAACCTTATTATAAACTTGTTACAACTTTAGATGATGATAAATTAATGGTAAATAATTTTGCATTTGTAATTTTTATTTGCGAAAACATTTTTTTTTTTTAAGCTTTCACCATCTCGATCTTTATTGAAGTTTATGCCAACAATGAGGATTTTTCAAAAAATGAAAGAAGTAAACATTTTCAAATGATGATAAATATGATAAATAAGCATATATTTTTAGGAGGCTGTATTCAAATTACGGTTATCACCAAACGGTGAAAAATTAGCTGTAATTCATACTTCTGGATCACTTTCCATTTGGGAAGTTCCATCTTTAAGATTATTTCGATTGTGGCATCTTGTGGAGCAGGTAAAATAAACATTTGTTTTCGTTTAGTTGATTATTTTTAAACCAAGTTTTTTTGTTTTCAGCCAGGTTACAATGCCGTAAATACAACGTCATTTGATTATAGTAATAAAAAGAACCCAAATCACAGTGCAAAAGACGAAATGGCTTTTTATTTAATCGATGTCAATTGGTGGTCTGATAATGTAATATTTATTGTAATTATATTTATTATTATTGATTTACTCGATTTGTTTTTACAGGCATTAATTTTGGGTCGATGTGGTGGTTCGGTTACAATTTCATCGATTCTCACGCTGAAAAATTTGCTCGGTAATTCTTGCGAATGGTTTGAACCAATGCCTCAATTTTCTGCTGCGAGTGATAAAAAATTTCTTACTCTCGAAGTAAATTATCAGAATATAAGCTTTTATGTCTTAGGTTTAATTAATGTATAAATTAAAATAGTGCGAAACCGAAATTAATGCTAAAAAGCGTGCATCAATTGATGAGGATTCTTTTGAAGAAAGCAGCGATGATGATGAAAGTTTTATTTTAAAAAAACCAACCAAATTAATGAAGAAAGCACTGTATTATATGACCGACAGTGAAAAATTTCAGCCACCAAGAAAAAGAGCAAAGTAATAATAGTTTTTCAAAGTTTGCAATTTATTATTTATTAATTATTATATATTATTTATTAGAGTTTTGAGTAAAACTTATCGACTCGTTTGTTTAAAATCAACTACTCCGGAAGAATTATACAAACGCAGGATGGACAAGGAAGAATACGGAGAAGCTCTTGCACTAGCCCGAGCTTACGGATTGGATGCAGATTTAGTTTATCAACGTCAGTGGAAAACAGCAGTCGTGTCGGTTGCTTCTATTCAGGATTATTTGGTAAATTGACAATAATTTCGGCAAAAGTATGTTTTTATTTTAATTTTTAAAATTATTTTCAGAGCAAAATCCATAAAAGATCTTGGGTTCTACACGAATGTTTAGAGCGTGTGTCTGATGACATCGATGCTGTAAGAGAATTGTTAATGTACGGTATGAAAGGTACTGACTTAGAGGTGTTAGTCAAAGTCGGAAAAGGAGAAGATGATGGCAGGTGAGAAGCAATAAACGCCGTTTTATATTTAATACAAATGCTATTGCTCTGTCAGATTTCTTACAACAGACACACAAGTTTACGAAGAAGATACAGCTTTTGATGAACTGTTTCATTTAGACGAATGTACTCATCGAATGCAAAAGCTTTTATCTCAAATTGATTTTAATAATTTAACATTGGAACAAAAACAGTTACTACTGGTCCGACGCAAACTACTTTCATATTTGGCTCGTCTTGATACTTACGAAGTATTTTATTTTAATTTGCAGTTGTTTACTTTTACATATATATTTTTTTTATTTTTAGGTGATGCTGGGTGGATCCCAAGAAGCTGCTGAACATTTTAATGCTAAATTTTTTCAACTTTTTCGCAGTCAGTCTGCTGTCGATGCTACAATTGAATTTGCTAGAAACAGTGATTGGAATCGAGTTCACGTGATGCTAACTTATCACGGGGATGAAATTCTTGAACACTGGCTGAGTATTCTGAGTAATTTTCCCGAGACAACCAATCCTTACGAATATAGAAGCATTTTACCTGAATGCTCATCTGATAATAAATTGGTATACAAATGGGAGCAAGCGGAAGAAAGAGAACAAGATTGGTGTGAGGATATTCGATGCAAGTAAGTATTTTAAACTTATTTGAAATTTGATTTGCTAAATTACACGAGGTTTGCTTGTAGAAATGCTGTAGGAAATATTTATGCGGAAACATCGTTGTACGAAAACGATCCAGATTTATTACGTTTTCGTTCATCCGAATTGACGCCATCGTTATTGACATCTTGGTACGTACACCGAGCTCGGGAAATCGAGAAACGAACTTTTTTCGTAGATAATGCTTTAGAAATAATTAAACTAGGACAGGAGAAAAATGTTCAAGTAAGTCACTCGATTTAATTAAGTATTAAGTTTGTTGTTTTATTTGTTTGATACTTATTTTTTAAAGGGATTGGATGAGTTATACGAGGATTTATTGACGTTGGAGACATTAGTTTACGAGTGTCAGTTGGAATGCACATTAGATGAATATCAATCTATGGACGATGTTGCCAAAGCTCATTTGCTTATGTCGACAGTGAGTTCAATCTTACTTGCTAATAATCAAATAAAATATATTTGTTTTTGTGCAGGCTACGGATGACGTGTATATTAAGCAACTTCGACGATGGCTTATCCCATTTCTAGATCGACGCGAAAATAGAATTAAAAATCGAAAACTGGAAATTCTTCGATCGTACATGCTCGATATTTCTGTGCCAGATTTATCTCGTTGTTTACTCGTTTGTCAAAATTCACGAAGCGAATTATCTAACGCTATTATTACACCTGTAAATGAAATGATAGACATTGCGTTATCCTGCGTTTACAATTGCACTGTTAGTGATCAAATAACAGTGGCTAATTGTATATTAGAATGTTTACCTAGCCGCAACTATGGGTAAGTTTATTAACTTTAAACAAATAGAAGTATATTATTAATTTTTGTATTAGACCTGATACTCCAACTATGCTTAAACTGCACGATTGGATCGATGAATTAGAAAGTCATTTGTCAGCTGCATTTATTTTAAACGAGTACGGCATTTCCGTTACCTTATCATACATTCGCAAATGCCGAGACGATCCTCAAGAAGTTCGACAGTTGCTCGTCAGATTAACCAGAACTGCAGGAAAAAAGTTTGCTTAGTACGAAAGAAAACTGATTCGTTAGATATTTATATTTTTTTCTTAATACTTTCAGATCGCCACCTTTAAAGGAACAACAATGGTACAAGTTATTAGATAATATTCTTGAATTACAGAAGATTTTACGTTGTGTTTCTCCTAGCGTTTGTAACGAAGTATGTCTCAGTGATCAAATATATTAGGAGCATATATATTGATTGCAATTTATGTTTTCAGATATTTGTCTCCAGTTTGTTATGTTCTAATAACAACGATAATATAATGCTAACAGAAAAATGGATGGAATGTTCGAGTACTTCAAGTGGTTTGTACAACAAGAAAGTCGGTTACGAGCAAGCGGTAAAATTGGTTCTCGAAGCTGCAAAAGAATATTTTAATGCGTCATCTAGTTTATCTGATCCGTGCATGGACTTGGCAAAGTATACATATATATTTATATATATATAAGAAGAATTCACCAGTAACTTACTGGTCTTTTATCTCGATTTATTTAAGAGCGTGTTTGAATTTGATATCGGATCAGCCGAAAGAAATTGAAATGGAATTGGACTTAATATCAGCTTTATCTATACTGAAGGAATTAAATGTCTCCGTTTTGCCTTTACAAGGTGAGTGTTTTTCTAGGGCTAAAATTTTCCTAAATAAAAAAAAATGTTATATTTTTCAGTTCGTCTTTGCGATGATCGTATTCAATTGATAGAAATGGCTTTAGAAACTACGCCCAAAGCGTATACTCACGTGCGCAAACTTTTGAAATTGGCACGGTTGATGCGAGTTTCAGGAGATGACAAACATACTCGTGATGGTAGAGTTTTCAGTTTGGCTGCTAGTTCTGCATTAGCGGTAAGAAATAATTTTTTAAATAAAAAATAAATAGTTGTAATTTATTTATTCATGCAGCAAGAAGATTATAACACTTGTTGGAATTTATGTCAACAATTGATTGAACAAGATCATCACAATCAATGGCAAATCTGCGAGCAGCTTGGTCGAACTGATAAATTCACTAATTTGGAAGCTCGGTCTTTAAAAATTTAACTTTTATAGTTTTATTATTCTTAAAGTAATTTGATTTTTTAGACGAATACTTTTATCCTATTCAGCGATTTATTGTTCCAGTGAATCTATAGAAAGTTTAATACGCTCACACAACCTTCTTGAACTGCAATCTTTAAATCAACAGCTTCATTCTCAAATTGATGATCAAGACACAAACAATTTAAAAGTAAATGTTTTTGTTTTTTTTAATTCTTGCTCATCACAAAATCGATTTCTTTTAGAACGAACTTTCGTGGGCAAAATCATTAAACCAGACACGAGACTTTACTCAGCAAATGTTTCGAGCAACTAGTCACGTAACTAAAACTGTAATCTCACAAATGGTTACAAAAAATTTTTGGCAGCAAACAGATCGGTAAAAAACAAAACAATTTAAAAAATAAATGTTTCTAAATTTTAATTGCCATTTCTTTCTTTCTTTCTTTCTTTCTTTCTTCAGTTCGGATGAACGATTAATAATTGACACTGATAATAGAAATCTAGAACGGCAAGGCTGTCACCCATTTTATTCGGACGTAGTACATCAATGTCATAGGAGCGAGTTGGATGTAGATTACACTCGTTTTATTATTCGAATGCCTATTAATCCTGCCGTTCAATTAGGCCAAAATTTATTACGTGCTGCTCTTATGGCTGAAAGTGTTGCCGACACATTACAAGCCTGTCTAGATTCCACAGGTATGCTTATACTCTAAAGTTTTCAATATTATGTATTTGTTTCTGTTAATTTTCTAGTTTTATGTAAACTTGCTGAATCGACTTTTTCTGAGGATTGTGCTTTGAGCATGTCGTATCTGCTTGCTCTGAAATCTTTGCAAGTTGCTGATTCCAGTCTGAATTCGTTACCAAAGTCAGACATTTCTTTACAACTTTCGTGCTACTACTTTGCGCTACAAGTTTTATTTCGAGTTACAAATGCATGTTCGAAGCAGAATCCGAATTATTTATTACATCCTGAGTTAGCCATTGAGTCTGCTTTGGCTAAAGCTGATGACATCTGTGAAAAATCGAACGATGAAGATTTAATGCAATGTATAATATTGTTGAAGCAACATCACGATACTTTGTCGGACATGCTGCAAGGTCAATTGTTACACAGACTAGGAAGAGGCGTTGACGTGGTTAGATTTTCACTGGATTCTCAATATAAAACAAACACCATATTGGGACTTGCGATGTAAACATGGTTTTTTTTTTTCTAACGAAGATCTTTTGCGCTAATTTTAAACATATTTATTTACAGGACATTGGATGACAAAGTGTACCAGACGGCAGTGTCATTGGCAGCTCGTTACGACATTGCCTTGTTTCAAGTTTACGTAAATCATTTGCAATTTTTATTTTCTGAAATTGAACCGGATAAAATAGAGAAAAGAGTAAATCGTTTGCAACTTGTACCTATTTTGAGCGAGAATCCTTTGGAATTGAGTAGCTTTTTCTCTCGTTCCATTTATCCAACAATCTCTGGTTTAGATCACTCTCGTTTAATATATTACTGTCAATTATTAGAAAAATGTGGATGTAAAAATACTCCTGATGTTGCATCATTGCAGTCACATATTCGACTGTTAAAAAAAATTAAAAATCTCGCTTCCAGTAAGTAATAAGTAACAAATTTATTAAGTTTATACTTTGAATATATATATATACATATATACATAGATTTGGACTTTAAGAAATTAATGGAATCGGATGATCCTATAACATTATTAACTCCTAGTCTTACCAAAGACAATGTTCAAGCATTTGCCAAGTTGGCAAATCAATTAACTAACATTGACGGTCCTTTAAATCAGAGTTGTGTTTATTGCGCTTGGATTCAAAAAATGTTCTATCAATCGGGTGATGGACAGAAAACTCCGGATACAAGTTCGTTGTGGATTCATCGTTACGAAGCATGCTCAGAATTTGTTCAAAAATTGAATGCTCGTGATATTAGTACAATGGTGAAAGGACTCGTTTTTAGCTCGTTGGCATTAGATAATTTAACGATCGATACCAGGAAAGAGATCGTTCGACGAGTGCTAAAATATTCCAAACAAGAAATGAAAAGGATTCGCGAGCAAAGTGAAAAGTTTGTACAAATACTTAATAATATAATTAAACATGAACTAAATTGTATTTAGTTGTATAATTGGTTTTAGAGACGAATGGCAAAAATGTATTCAGTTTTTAAATGATGGAAAAAATCATTTGGATTGGAGAAGTAGTGAAGATGTGGAAATAACGTATCAGCAACCTGAATTGTCAAAATACGTAAAACAACTCGATTTGACTATTTCAAATGTGCAGGAAGTCCGTCGTGTTTTGGTACATTAAAAATAAAAATAATAATAAGTTATTGATGATTACATTTTTTCCTTTGCAGATCAAATCTGTGATCGATGGCAATTCTATCAGCTCATTACAACAACTTGTGAGTATTTGTCCAGCTGACACATGCATCTCTCCAGCCGATGTAATGGATGAAGCGCTGCGATATCTTACTGAAGAATTAAAGTAAAGAAATCATCTTTTTAAATACAAAATAAATAAACTGTTTTATTGCAGGAGCAGTTATACTGATTCTCTGGATATACCTCCTTTTAAATGCATGCAGAAAGTTCTAACTGAAATCCATCAACATTTAAATGATGGGTATAGCATACGAAAACAATTTATTTATTTATTTTTTAAATTAGCAATATATTTTTTCAGTGGTGATTTGCTCCTAGTGGAAGACATTATTAGTGCATTGCGACCTTTTTGTTCTGATCCATCAGTAAATCTTCATCTTCGACTCAACACTTTGCAAGAATTAGAAAAAGTAATCTAATACATTGTTGTCAATCTACCTTTTAACTTGTAAATTTTTTTTTATCTCCAGGTATTTACTTTGGAAGGGGACGATGCTCGTTTAGCTAATCTTTATCGCACTCAAATAATTTTAGCTGCGGCTTGGCCCGATTTAGTAGTAAGTAAATTTCAATCAAATTATTTGTTTGATTAAATAAATTCGCATAATTCAGGTGACATTAGAAGATGTGTCGACCGAGGATTGTCGCCGCCGATTGCTTTTGGACAAATTACTTCCCGACTGCTCATTGACTTCGCAGTGTTTAGTCCTTACACGTCTTTTATCGTCTTGGCCGCCGTTTCCATCATCGTGCGTAAAATGTTTGTTATATTTCAATTAATACACTAAACAAATATATTTTTTTGTTTTAAGAAATGTTGAAAACGATGTATGGTATATGGTACTGCGCTGTCTATTGAATTGTTCGCAAGAAGATGGTTTAGAGGCATTCATTTACGTATTTAAATGTTGGCCCAATGACGTACCTCGATTGAATCTAGATTGCAATATTCAACTTTTTTCCCACATTCCCAGTGATGCGCCGCAAATTAATCGGTTGAAATTCCTTCTGTTATCAAATCATACACAGATGCACGATGAAGCTGTAAAGCTAATAAACAATTCACAGGTTATTATACTTGACATTATTAACTAATAGACACAAAGTAAATGATCTTTTCAATATGACAGTTATCTAGGAGCGATTTTGACGAGGAAATTTTGGATTTGTTACTTGAAAAGAATCTAACATCTTGTGTAGTAGAATCGACCGTATTTGGTGCTTTAGTCAACTTTTTACTCGACAAACCAGATTACTACAAAGTGAAAAGTGTGGCGAAGGAGTTAGAATCTGCTGGATTCAATTTTGAAGCAGGAACTTTACTTTTACGTCGTCATTCGACACCCCCAGGTCTACGCAGTTTTCGTTGCGCATTTCAAAGTCTAAAATCATGGCTTTAAATGAACATGTTTTAATGTCAAGAAATGACTAAAATTGTTTACATGATTATCGATTAATATAAATTAAACAAGTAATTGTTAATGTTGACTGTGTTCACTCGATTGGCTCGCAGCAATTTCGTCGATTGCCGAATGTATGGCAGTAACTTTATCGGCAGAAGGTGCACATCTGCCAGCCAAATCATCGATTGCGTTATGCAAAGCTCGAACCCTGCCATTAATATCAACAGTCTGATTTTCATACGCATTAACAAAATATTTGTTCTCGACCAACATTGAATTGGAGAAGTCCATTTGATGGATTTCTTCGTTTTTACTGTGTCGTCCTTTTTTGTTATTTTTTTTCTGCATTAACTTTTTCGGTAATGTTTTTCTTTTTTTCGAGCCCGTTTCGTCCGTATCGAATTCGTTGTTGCCTACACCACGAAGCACATCCTCGACAGAGTGACCAGTTACGTGCGCTAAAATGAGTCTTTCTTCACTGACCGGTTCTTGATTTTGTGCAAATAACAATTGATCGTTTTTTTTCTCGGCCACGTACGCGTCCTTATGCTTTTCTTTAAGGTGCCGTTGTAGATTGCCTTTCATAGTAAAAGCGCTTCCACATAAACCGCATTGAAACGGCTTGGAGTTGCGATGCAAAGCCATATGGCTCCTCAAATTGTGCGCTCGTGCCAGCGCTTTGCCACACACGTCACACGAATATGGCTTTTGCTGGGCGTGCACCACCATGTGCATTTTAAGTGTTTGAGGTTGAGAGAATTTCTTGCCGCACACTTGGCACGCAAAACTTCTTTCGGCGCTGTGGATTAAAGTATGACGAATCATGTTTCCTTTTAACGTGAATCCTCGTCTACACACGGGGCACTTGTGAGGTCTTTCGGCCGTATGAGTCAAGAGATGCGCCTTCAAATGATGATCTTTAATAAATCTCATTCCACAAACTTCACACCTGTACTGCCTGAGTTGAGCGTGTGACAACATGTGGTCTTTCATTTGACTCGGATAAAGGAATATTCGGCCACACAATTGGCATTGTAGACTGGCTCGTTTGCTCTGTCCGTTACTATTCACGCCTAACTTGTGATTGGCCAAATGCGAATCAAGATCCATTTGCAAATTGAATCCTTCGGGGCACATGTGACACATGAATGCTTTTCTATTCGCATGTGTTATCATGTGTCTCTTAACATAAATTAATCTCAAGAACGATCTTTTGCAAATCGGACACTGATGCGATTTGTTCACATCGTGAGTTTGTTTATGCGCATTTAAATGACCTAATTGTTTGAACGATTTATCGCACAAGGAGCACGTGTAGGGCCGCACACCCACATGACCGAGCACGTGAGTCACTAGGTTGTGTTTTGTGGTGTACACTTTAGGGCACAAATTGCATTTCCATTTTTGTTGCCCGTTTTCAGTGTGGCAATAGCTTTCATCGATGGCCACATTCACTTCGGTTCTGTTCACCTGCAGCTCGTGCGTATTATCATTTGGCGGTGATCTGCTCCTAATTGTTCCTTCGTCCGTCAACTCGTTGCTGTCTGAATGCACTTGTAATTGAGGTTCGAGTTTGTTTCGAAGTCCGACGTCGGCCAAGTGGAAGAAAGGATTGAGTGAAGCCGCTTCGTAAATATTGCCCGCCAGAGGAAAATCCATTGCTGAAAAAAAAAATACAATAAAAAAAAACAATATCACAATAATATAAAATAAGTAAATATTAAACTTACTACTCGACAAAAAAGAAAGCATCACACAATATTGGTTTTTCTATTCGCAACCTGAAAATAATATTGCCTAACCAACGCTTTCCTATTAAATAAACAAAATGGTTGCTCGATCGGAAAAAGTGAGCACACTCGCCCGATTGATCGGTGGCGCCCACTCGCGTTCAAACACCCAAGTTGATCTTTTGCTTCCGGTTCATACACCAAAGACGGGGTTTTGTTGGCCATATAAAATCATCGACTAATTTCAAAGAAAACAACAGGTAAGCTTATACATTATTGTAATAACAACAATAATAACAATAATAATATTTGAATTATTTTATTTGAATTGGAAATGTAATAAAATATCAAGTACTTTTAATAAATAAATATGAAATGTTTACGTAGATTAAGCTGAATCGAGAAAGTTGGTTGCAATGTTTTTCTTTTTTACGAGTCTTATGGGTGCTATATGAAACTGGTTATTGGCAGATGTGCATAAACCGAGCACGAGTTACTTTCGGCTGTTGCTTCTTCTTCTTGTTTATTTATTTCGATCACAAAGTCAAATAATAAATTTTTAATTACAGTAGTCTGAATTCTTCTCCCCTTAAATTTTAAAGATAAGTTATTTGGCAAGATAAACTGCTGGACTAGCTATATATCAAAATGTGCTCATCTCACAAATCATTTTTCATCCTTCTTCATAGTATTATTTTATACGGATAAAAATTAGCAAGATGAGATGCAAAAGGTTAGGTGAAGATGAAAGCAATTCGTTGTCATTGGTAACGTCAGCAACACAAACTCTGCAATCGCTTTTTTGCAAACTGATAAATAAATCGATTGATTTCTTCAATTTTTCTTTACCTGCCTTGTCTACCTTAATTCTCGTGTGGTTCAATCCTTGTCCTCCGGGCTTGCATTTTTTTTTCTTCTCTCGCTCTCTCTCCTAATGCCAGTGAATACAAACTGGGGAAGATTGAGGTTCAGAGGTCATTAGATTTTTTTTTCGTTTTCGCTTTTCGTCTACCTGGTTTGCTTTTGGCGTGGCGCCATCTCGTGGGACGGCGATTCGTTCGTTCGTTCGTTCGAATGTTTGTGTTGATGTGATCTGCTTGTGCATCTACTTTTTTTTATCAACCAATCGAGGTAACTGTTTACTAACCGTATCGTACTATTCTATTTTTATATGTTTCCGGTTGATTTCGAACAAATACCTTCCGCTTACCGGTCTTAATTTGTTTCGATGTCGGCGGAACGTCATGTCTCGATTAGGCTTAAATCTGCCGAGCAGTATTCGTCTCGTGATTTGATTTTATATTTCAATTAAATTTATTTTATAATTTCTATTGCAGTTTCACATAAATATATGTACTTGTATACACAAATACAATAAAACATTTGTTTAAAATAATTTATTTTTAATTTTATTTTTAGAATTTGAATTTGTCATCCAGAAGTAATAAAAAAAACCATTTTTATTGGAAACAGATTTCTTCCACTTAAACACGGTAAGTGAAATTTAATGAAATAATTAGGAAAAGGAGAAGTTTTATTAACTGTGCTAATGCAGAAAGTGCGGTTGTAAATGGGCAGTTGTACTTGTTGGTTCCTTTGTGCGCGAGCAACACAATAGCACGAGATGCTTTAAGGTATCTTTTATTTATTCGTAATAATAGACAATGCAACATTGTTAGTTTGTTTTCAGTTACTTAGCACCATTTTACCAAGGTAGATTTAAATTGCGTGCTATTATTTGATTAGAGAAAAGAAAGAAAAAAAAAAGTGTACTGTGTAATAGAGCTTGCATGTTTGAGAGACAAACAAAAATGAAGTGCACACGAGAGCAAGGTGGCAATCAGAGACAAAAGCAAACTCACCTGGCTTTTTGACGTTTGCGTGACATACTTTAATTACGAAGGTCAATCAAGTATCTTAAGTTAGTCACGATGAAGTCGTCAAAAAATATGTCCAAACCTGTGTCATTAGTTTGTTTAGATCGATAGTAAAATCATTGATATAAAAGAGTGAGTGATATCTGCATTTTGTCACTGAGAGGAGAGCAATAACCTCGAGTTTAATAGAAATATTTTTTTTCCGTTCAAGTTTGATTTATTTTTTTCTTTTCTCAATTTAATGGAATGGCCGTTTGATGGATGATTTGGAGCTTGTCGGTTTTGACCTTTGACTAGAACGACGGGTGGTGGTGAAGGTGTCTCGCTAAGAAACCCATTTATTATCCGATCATCACCCAGTGTTAATATTTACTCGTCTTCGAAGCTCATTTCTGTTTACATATTGGAGTAGAAAATGTTGCGGTCTATTTATTGATCTTTAATACCGAAGAAAAGAGAAAGATAAAAATAAAAAAAAATTGAGTGACACACGTGAAATGTTGCGTTGCGCGATGGAGTCTCGTGTCGTATCGATCAGTGCGAACTGAAATACGAATTTAGTAAAAAGACAAAATAGAAAGGAAAATTGCGACTGATTTGTAGCCATTTTGTTGCTGGTAATTGGTTGGAGATTTTTATATTTTTATGTTTTATTTGTTATTGTCTGGGATTGGAGATATAAAAAAAAAGAGGAATCGGCGTGAAATGGATTTGATGGCGCACACATGTCTCAATTACGGCGCTGTCAGCGTACTTTTTGATGGCCTCTGCGGTGCACAACTCTGCACGCGGTCCCCCTCGCAGTCGTTGCTTGAAAACAAATGGTGTCGTATTTTTAATTTGAATTTGTGCTCGTTGTGTGACGACCTTGAGTGTTTCGACCTGGTCTATAATTCAGAGCTTAAGCAATAATGCACTTTTACCTTTTATGGTCGAGGGGGTAAGGATAAATATGTTGTTTAGGTTAGGGGTGTGCAGGAATGTGTATATGTATGTATAGAGATAGAGCATAACGGTTAGTTGGTGCATTCACCCTCTCCGTGGCCAGAGCGTCACAGTTTGTTTTATTTTATCGCATGAAATGATTAAAAAGTAACAAGATGAATTTTAATCTAATGACCACAAGTGGTGAACTCGATTGACTGTTGATGCGCGCGCATAATGGATGCAATTTTGTAATTAAAAAAGTTTTTGAACAATTTTGTTTTTCTACGAATTGTAGGTGGAGTGGCCGAAGAAGACGAGGACGTAATGGAAGCGTGATTGGGACGTGGTGAGCTAAGACTAAGACTAAGACGAAGACGAAGACGAAGAAGACGATGATAATGATGATGTGGGCGTTTCATTTGTTGCTGTTGACGGCGTTGGGTGGAGCGAGAGCGATGAACCCTCTTCCTCCACCGCCCCCGCATTCAGCCACTCAAATGGAGCGTCGTCTGGAAGATGTTCTCTTGGCCGGTATTAATTGATTTGATTTGGAGAAAAAAAAATTCAATTAAATAGATTTATTTATTTATTTATTTGAGTGACAGTTGAAATGGGTGTGGTTTATGAACGAAGCTGTCACTGACAAGTAATTTGAAAAATGTTTTACTATTCAAAAGTCCTTATCTTTTGCTCGCACTCGTGCCAAATTCATTGGTTCACTCTTTTCTCATTTCCTTTTCGAAACCGGATATGCAATTTTGTTATTTTGTTACGCAAATGTAATTATTACGAATGCTGTTTTGATGATAGGCGATCGATGAAATTGATGAGAGATTAAAAGAATGAGCTCGAGGCTGAAACGACGGACCTCCGTGTACGATCAGACCACCGTAGATGAACGAGAATTTTCAAATCGTGATGAGAAGGAGGAGTCGAAATCACTAAATGACCCTCTAATTAGAACAATTATGCAATACTTATGAAATTTATTTATTCTTTTCTTATTTGTTTCGACTTAATTAAGCGTGAATTGATAGTCGCCTTAAAAAAAAAACAAAAATGTTTGCTTTTAATTAAAATGCCAATCTTGGTTGTTGTTTTTTTTTAAATGTAAAGCTGTTGTTTTCTCCAGTTGGTATCGCGTTGTAAATTAATTTATCTCGACACTCAGTCTTGTGTTTCGTACAGTAAAATGGGAGTGTAGATTCATTTTTTTGGGGCTGGTGTACATCTTGTTTCCGCCCCAAAAAAATATTACCAAATTATTCAACGCATTTATTTTGAACAATAAGAAAAAGGAAACGTTATAATGGATTAGTCATTCCTAGAAACAGGAAGCGCGAGTTATTGATCGTTGCTTTCTGGTAGCTTATTTAAGCGATCGGTCGAATCGGTCATGATGTGCAGTGCTCGATGTTTGTCCGGCGATGAGATGAAGGAGTGCGAGTTTCGCTCGTCTAACTTTGCGGATACGGTGATATGTTAACGGATTAAGGCTTAGGAGATATAGTTTGAAGTTGCCATGTGGATTACAACTTTAATTCAATTGTTTGTCTTATTTTTTCTGACCGGTTTAATTGTTTGCGTACCCGTGAATCTTGGTGAGTAACAAAAACGAGAGTTGCTTTTTTAACGGAATTGTATACAGTAATCGGGGATTAAAAATTATTACACTTTTCCTATTAAAACGGATAGTAGTTTTAAGTTTTACTCTAATCTGTGCATTTGAAGTGGATTTGCCCACGGCAACGAGTAATTAGATGCAATTAACAACGTGATATTTTTTTTTCCTTTGTAAATTTCTTTTTAAATATTGTACAAGGTCGTTGGTCCGTGAGCGCATTTTCAACTCGACCTCGCTCGCTTTAGTTTTTATTCAATTGATTAAAGCATTTTATTTTGATAAGACTAAGAATAATAAACGTCACGGTGTTTATATTTTGTTAACTGTATACAGTTTTGTAGACATAAATGCACCTGGATTTAATCTGACCGCCTCATGTATGGTGCACCTGTTTCTTTTCTCCTTTTTTCTATTTACGTACAAAAGAAATTTTTTTTTATTTTTATTTATTTATTTATTTGTTTGTGACAGATTTCTGACAAAACATTTTCTTTTCTTTTTTAAAATCAAAATATGATTAGTTTTTGAGTTTGTGGAATAAGGAAAAAAATTGCCTATTTACTTTTTTTTTCAAAAGGAAAAGATGAAAATGTCAGCGGTAGATTTGAAGGGATTTTGAATTTAGGCCTTTGGCTTTACATGATATTTTTTTTTCTCATAATAAGAGGGAGGGGTAAAAAAAAAGCAGGAACTTTGAAGAAAATTGAAATGCGTAAATAAAAAAAAGTGAACGAATGTCATGTAAGTGAGTGAGTGAGTGAGTTGGACGGTGAATTGAGATGTTTTCAGGGGGTTATTACAGACCCCAAACTGCACTAGCTCGTTTCCCGAGGTAATAATATAAGCACACCTGTATGATTACTGCAAGTGTAAAATGATTCGTCAATTTATAAAATAAAAAAAAATAAAAAATGGGTTTAATAACAGAAGAATGTTTCGGAATTTCTTCTTTAATCGGTGTTTGTAAAAGAAAGAGGGGAAAACGATTTTTTTTTCTTTACTTTTTTTTTTGAAGACGAAAGGGGCATCGAAAAAAGCTTTTAGTCCGAAACTCCTTTTAGCTTTTACAAGTGGGATTGGAGTCGCTGATAAAAGGAAGAAAGAAGCAAAGCTGCAGAAAATTTAAAAAGGAGTTTCGAACATGGCACTTGACGAGAAAGTAAAATGAGTGGTTTTGTTTTATTTTTATTTTTTTTTCTTTGTTTCAGCTCATGTGCGTGAATTCAGTTGTGGTACTCTTTTTTACCGCACACTTTACCTCGACTCGACCAGGGATGTCTTATACGTAGGAGCCTTGTAAGTTATTATTTTTTTTACAAGATATTTTGATTTATTTATGTTAATGTAAAGTCGCTTTCGATTTGGCATTTCTGAAGCGTGACGTCACTCGTCAAATTGACGTTACACTGTTATAGCGAGCCGTGAAATTGAAAGACGTAAAAAGCTAACTTTAGCTTTGTGACTTTTCACCTTTTTACCAACCTCATGTTTGCTTTGAATTCTGATTTATTCTAGTTTGCAAGTTTCTCATTTCAATCAATATTGTCTGACTGAAAAAATGTTGGTGATTTGTCATCATTTTCTTGTTTTCAAATTTAAAATGTCATGTTAATAAATGTTGGAATGGCACTTTGCGGAATCACTTTTTGCTCGGTTCTTGTGATTTGAATGTCGCATTTGCTAATGGTTGATTTTTTTTCTCTCTACTTCTTGATTGAAATCGATTTTTGATTATTTTTTTTTATTTTCTGTCCTGCAGCGGCGAGCGACATTATTGGAATATTTGTTGCAATTTAGCTTCTCAATAATTGTTTAGTTTTAATGAAAAATGTTTTTTTATTTGACATGAATTTCTGTTTGTCGTTGACAGGGATAAAATTCTTCGTCTGCCATTGGCCAACATCAATAACACAAACTGTCAGGTAAGAATTTGTATTTGACTCCACCAACTGAAACAACTTTTATTATAAATATAGAATGGATCTCACTCACACTAGACACAAGTAGGGATCTATTTGTAACATTTTGTGGGTTTGCTTTTTAATTGGTTTGGTTGACTAGGCGTGTAAATGAAAGGTATTTTTAAGGATGGTTGCATTATTTGATGGACAGAAATTGTATTTTTTTGTTAATTTGCTAGTGGAATGAGCGCGATTGAGTCGTCACGCGAGTAATTGGCGTTGCTTTTTTTGATTAAGTATTGGGGTCAGAGAGAGAAAAGGGGGAGAATGTGTAATTTAGTAGAAAATGACACGAGTCTATTTCGGGCTCAAGTTTATCTCGACTTTGTATTTTTATCATTTTAACCTTTTCGCTTTTAATTACTGTCGTAATGGTGATTGAATTTGACAGGAAGCGCAAAAGTTTTAGGTGTAGTTAATTTATTTAAAAAAAAAATAAATTTGCGGAAATTGATGATGAAGGATGGAGAGTTTGAGCAAGTTGGATGTTGCGCAGCCACACCTTAATTGATTCGCACGATGCATAATTAACGAGAAATTTAATTCGCACGAATTAGTGTAGCGAGCGTTAATTAATTTGTCGATTGCTACGACGCTTACGCACCTTGAAATTCGCTCGATGCACATTTTTGTGAGGAAAAAAGAAAAGAAAAAAGAAAAGAAAATTGTTGTTGTTGTTGTTGTACTTAATCAAGTTGACCCTAGTGAGGTTAAAGCTTTTTCTCATTTGAATTTAATTAGACGGACACTTTAACGCTGAAAGCGACCAACGTGCCAAACTGCGTTTCTAAAGGAAAATCCGAGGTAAGTTGTCATTTGTTAGCTATTGTTGAAATTGTTTGCAATTGAGATGTTTTGGCAGTGAGCCCAGAAAAGAGAGACAGCTCTTCTCTTCTCTTCTTTTAATGATGACGACACGCACCGTGTTGAGTTTGTTTGCCAAACTCGTGTCGTTGATGATTGCTTTGTGCAATTTATTTTTATTGCGATTGACATTTTCTAGAACTATGACTGTCGCAACCATATTCGCGTTATACAACCCGTGGGTGATGGGACTCGTCTCTACGTCTGCGGCACCAATGCGCACAATCCTTTGGATTGGATCATTTATGTAACTAGATATTTTCTTTTATTTAATATCAGCTCAATTTTGCTAATATTTATTATCTTTTAGGCTAATTTAACCAAGTTGCCACAATTGGAGTTTATTTCGGGTATCGGCGATGGAATTGCCAAATGTCCGTTCGATCCGAATGACAATGCTACCGCCGTGTGGGTTGGTGAGTGAAACTTTAATTTTATTCTCTTTTTTTTGCTTCATTTATTCATTCATTCATTCATTCATCCATTCGTTCGATGTTGTTGTGTAGAAAACGGCAATCCGGCAGGATTACCAGCATTGTACAGTGGCACCGTGGCCGAGTTTACCAGAGCGGACACTGTCATCTTCCGGACGGATCTTTTTAATTATTCGTCGGGAGAAAAGATGTATCAGTTTAAACGCACCATCAAATATGATTCCAAGTGGTTGGACAGTAAGAAAATTTATCATTTCGTATATTAGCTCTTAAATCAGTTGACGCGAACGCAGTCGCACCGTCGTAAAGCAGCGAATAAGAGCTGCTTCGTTGCCACTCGGTTTTGACCATTTTATTTAAATTTTTTTTCATTCTACCCTATCTTTTAGAGCCCAACTTTGTTGGCTCGTACGACATTGGCGAATACGTTTACTTCTTTTTCCGGGAGACTGCTGTCGAATACATAAACTGTGGAAAGAATATTTATTCTCGCGTTGCTCGTGTTTGTAAAGTAAGTTATATTTTCGTTTGACATTGGATGTAGCATTAATTCAAAACATTTATGCGCAGATGGACACGGGAGGTAAAAATTTTCTTAATCAGAATTGGGCAACGTTTCTGAAAGCACGCTTGAATTGCTCAATACCAGGAGAATTTCCTTTCTATTTCAACGAAATTCGTGAGAAATTTTGTAAAGTGTTTTCTAACCGAGCAATAATGTTAATTCTGTTTTTGTTTGTGTTATTAGAAAGTGTGTACAAAGTACCGGACGATGATTCCAAATTCTATGCAGTTTTCACTACATCAATGTAAGATAAATGAAACAAATATTCGATTTTCTGGTCGTAACACGATCGGTGGTTTACTGTTAGGAATGGATTGATGGGCTCAGCCATTTGTACGTTCACTATCAACGATATTCAAGAGACTTTTAACGGGAAATTTAAGGAACAAGCTACATCATCGTCGGCTTGGTTACCCGTATTAAATAGCAAAGTACCCGAGCCGCGGCCCGGCCAATGTGTCAATGATACTCAAACATTGCCCGATACAGGTATTAAACTTGATGATATTTATTCGAAATGTTTAAATGTTGATAAATGTTATATTTTAGTACTAAATTTCATACGCGGTCATCCGTTGATGGATAGTGCTGTGAGTCACGATCACGGGAAACCAGCATTTTACAAACGAGACTTGATATTTACTCATTTGGTGGTGGACAGACTGCAAGTGGGTTCGAATTACTTCACTGTTTACTACGCCGGATCGAGTATGACTTGATTAAAATTGTCAAAAGAGCTAGAAAACTAAGATTTGCGTTCGTTTTTTTTTTCAGACGACGGTAAAGTGTACAAAATTGTCGAGTGGCAAGATAAAGAAGGCACTCGTTCTGATTTATTGGACGTGTTTGAAGTAACCAGTCCTGAACCAATTAGAGCTATGCAAATTTCGAGCAAAGTAAGTAACGATGTTAATTAAAATCAAAGATTGATAAATGTGATAAAAGTTTTGTTTTACTTTAGCACAAATCTCTGTACGTGGCATCCGATTCGCGCATTCGTCAGGTGGATATGGTAATGTGCAAAGCGAGGTACACCAATTGTGTTCGCTGTATTCGTGATCCATATTGCGGCTGGGACAAAGATGCATCTCAGTGTAAACCTCACAGGCCAAAGTACATGACAAATTATCTATCACTTTAGTATATGATATTATAAAAATGATTATTGTCATCATTTTTAGTTTATTGCAAGATGTGACAAATATATCCTCTGGAATCTGTGATACATGTAAGATAATTGATATAGAAAATAGAAAATAGAAATGTCTAATTTCTAATTGATAATTAAATTTTTTAAGGCTTGAAGAAAAAACCGATGCTAGTACATTGGGGACAAAGTGTTCATTTGGGTTGTTCGATCAATCTGCCCACATTTATCATCTCGGAACCGGTCCGATGGTATCGTGGAAAACGCGAAATCAATTACCGCATGGATAAATACATCGAAACTGCCGATGGAGGACTCGTTATTTTGACCATGACCGAAAATGATAATGGTCGCTACGACTGTAAAACAGGACTGGACACGCTGTGCAGTTACAACATTACAGTAAATACAAGTAAGCAACGAATGACAAAATGTAAAGATGAATAAATATTAAAATTGAATTATTTATTTATTTATTTATTTAGAAACATGTAACGCACCGGATGAATCGCAGTATAGGAAAATATACTCGGATTGGTGTCACGAATTCGAAAAATACAAGGTTGCTATGAAATCGTGGCAGAATCGGCAAGCGGTTAGTACATAGATTTCAAATAAGACAGTTAGTTGTTAATAAATTATTAAAATAATATTAATTTTGAATATTTTCAGTCGTGCCAGTCACAGAACCAAAACGTGCATCCGAACGACGTGACATTCCAAAATCAGAATCCTTTCGTGTGAATCGAGGGACACGAGCGAGGGACCAGTGCCTTGTTCGCCGCACCCAAGTGGTTGATCGATCGATTGATCGATCGATTGGATTGTGCTCCTTCCTCCCTGATCTGTTTTATATTAGTCTGTGCGCCCGAACAAACGATTCCATAACTTTTGCTTTTATTTCTCTTTGTTTAAGGGAACTGATAATACGAAGGGCGAATAGAATTCGTCGATGCTAAAGTGGCATCTAGAATCATGAGTTGGTTTTATTTGGTTTAAAATACGTGTGCGGCAGTTGTTTTTTTAGTATAAAGGACCAAAATGGAATGTGGGACGATGCGATTCAAATGAGCTTAAACAAATAATAATAATAATAATAATAATGATAATGATAATAATAATGATAATAATAATGATAATAATGGAAGTGAAAAATGTTTGTCGATTTCATATTTCGCTCCGATTCATCACCAAGATTTAAGACATTTAGTAGTTTGTATAGATGATGCTACAAGTGTATTCTTTTTAGTCTCCCCTTATCCTAAGTTTGGATTAACCATTTGCTTCACGTTGATGCTAACTTGAAAGAATTAAAATGTAGAAAAATTTGTTTGGCTTGTTTTGCTGTAGCTATCACGCTTTCGTTCGAATCAGATACTCGTCTTTGTAAACAACAAGGTTTTGTTCTGTTTGTTTGTTTTTTTATTTTTTTTGGATGGTCCTGAACAAGATTGATCTAACAAATTTTATATTTATTTGTTAATAAATTTCACTTTCATCCGATAATACATTTTTAAATGATAATTCTACTTTGATTTATTTTTATTAAAAATAATAGTTGGTATTTTTGTTTCATAAATTACAACAATCGAAAAATGAATAATGGTTAATGTCGTTGGTTGTGCTTAATAGTATTCTCTCTAGATGGCGCATCCTAGCGGCAGTTGAATTTAAACATCGATGAAGAGACTAATTTTTTTTTTTTTACTTTTAAATATTAAAAAGAAATTATTGAAACATTTATTAAAAAGAAGGAAATATCTTGAGTTTTTGTATACGTTGTTACTATGGTGATGGCAGTTTTACCTGGAGAAAACAACACTAAAATTCGAACCGGTCACGCCCGGTCACAGAAATTTAAGTCCAACATTACTAACTGGATAATTTGTTAAATAGTTCATCTTCTTGTTCCGACTCGATGTATAACGAGTGAGTTTGAAAAAATTTAATTGATTATATCTTATATTACTAGAAGAAGTGATCTGAGAGTAAAAGTGAATTTGTTGGGGTTCGAGAGTAACAGCAATGATGGAGACGTCTTGTTGCAAGTGTATCAATTGTAGCATTTACTTAATTTACAGCTTACCGTCGGTGTAATCGTATCACTTTTTGTTAAGTGTACGCCTCATGTGTATAGAAATCAAATAAGTAGACAGTCATTCAGTTGCAGCTTGTGACTTTAACCGTGCGAGCTTGGGGAGTTGGGAAGCAAAGAAGCCAGCTTTTAAAATGAGCAAAATGGCGTCATCGCTGAATGAGGCGAGTCTTGAAAAAAAGTTAACTGCTGTGACTAACACACAAGAAAGCATTCAAACATTGTCATTGTGGTGTATTCATCATCGAGCACATCATAAAAAAATTGTTGATGTATGGATAAAAGTTTTGCGAAAAGGTAAAAAGTTGTCATTTTGGTCGCTTGTTTACTTTTGAAATTGTAATTAATTTAACGGTTATTTTAATTGTAGCTAAACCGAGTCATCGTTTGGCGTTGCTTTATGTTGCTAACGATGTAATTCAAAATAGCAAAAGGAAAAATAACTGCAGTTTTGCTGATTCGTGGGCAAACGTTTTGAAGGATGTCATGCCGCTTGTCAGGTTTGTTCATAACCAATAAACGATAATTAAACATTGCTTCAATTACGTCTATTTTACAGAGATGAAAAGATTATCAGCCAAGTGGAAAGAATACTTACGGTATGGGAAGAAAGAAATATATACGACAGTGAATTGATCGAAAATTTACGAAATGCATTAAGTATTTAACGATGATTAGTTTTTATTTAGCAATGTACATTTATTTTGTTTTCCTTTATTTATTTAGCAAATGCTAAAACAAAAGCGTCGATAGATACAAAGTTGTTAACCGAATTCAAGGTAACGTGTAAGGAAATTATGAAATGAAATGATAATTGTTTTATTTTGAATTGCAGTCACAGAAAGTAATTGACAAGATCAAAAGACTTAAAAAAGTCGAGTCAGATTCAGAGTTGAAATACAAACAATTGATCAATATGAAAATTGATGTTTCCAGTACAGAAACATTAAGACAATTAAAAGGTATTACAATTAAAAGATATACGTCGATGATATTGACGCGTTTTTCGTTTTAGATCGAGCTAATGGTGATAAATTTAGCAAAGAATTTGAAGAAGCAACTACAAAAATGGGCGAATATATACAAATATTAGAAAAAGAAGTGCAAGATAGAACTGGCGTTGTCGAACTTTTAGAGAAAGCTGAGAAATTCTACGACAACCAACGAGGCGAAGCGAAAATTGTGGCCAATGTAATTAATAAGACTATAGTGAAATTATAAATTTCGAAATTTATTTGAATTTTTTTAATTTGAAAGGCGTACAAAAATTTTGGAAGTAGAGTTAAAAATTTGAAAAAAAAATTGAATGAAATGAAAAATGCATTACCAAGTCCAGTGCCGTCACCAACACCAGATGCGCCATCACCCGTAGATTCGGATGCTGATATTACCATGACGGACGCAAGCAAAGACAACACCGAAGCTGTCGACATGGAAATGTCGGACGAAGAAGTTGGAGGAAGTAAGCAATTTGTAATATAAGATTGATTACCGTTACATGAAATCGGATGTTTTTTAGCGCTTAAGCTAGAAGATCCCGATGTAGCATCACTCGGTTCAGCGCCGTCTCCGGAGGGCTCGCCTGTAGGGCTCAACATTCCGTCTCCTCCGAATCGTGATTTGACTAAAAGAGACGAAACTACCAACATAAATAATTGTCGTAAAATACATGCGCAAACTGAACTGAGTTAGTTGCATTGGTTTCTTTGGTTTATTTATTACATTTTAAACAGATGAAGTTTAATTCAATTTAAATTGAATTTTATTGAATTTTATTGAATTTCAGGGCCAAACGCTATGACTTCGTTAATCGATTCCATGTCAGGTGCAATGTCGAATAGAAAAGGCAGTCTAGAGTCTCGTTTATCAAATTTCATGCAAAACATGAGCAATTTTTCACCGGCAATCGATAGCAGTTTATTCGACGATCATCCTGCTACTCCACCGACTCGTGTTCCAGTCTCGAGATTGATATCTCCGGGTAACGACGGTGGTGCTACACCGTTGAAAGACGAAGGAAGTATTACGGGATCGACAACTCCGTTACAAGATGAAGAACGAGAGGCAAGAAATGAAGGAAAATGAAACGATTGATTATCATCATTTATGATTTTTGCTCACTTATTTCAGGCAACAAAAGCATCGATCAATTCGAGATCAAATTCATGGGCCACCAGCCAGATCGATAACAAACTGAGCGTGAGTGATGTTATCAAACAAATTGGATTTCAATCGAATTCTCTGAAGGCACCTAGTTGGAGTTCGAAAACGATGGATCGAGTTCCATTACCAGCTTATGCGCCGCCAGTCATTTCGGGACATACCGCGATGGATCAAGTGCCAATGGATCAAAATAATCCATATAATAATTATGGAATGAATTTTTCGAATCCATCTATCGACGCTCAGGAACAGGTTACACAAAACGCGTCATTAGATGGCACGCAAAACGATGTGTACGGTATTGTTCCAGCACAGTCGCAATCGTACGCGTACGGAGCAAATGCCAACACCTATTACACCGACGACCGAGAAAGCATCGATTCGATGGTATCACCGTCGTTGTGTCGACAGCACAAACGTAATCCGAACATTGTAGAATTGACTCCGTCGCCGACACGCAGTGCAGTGCCATTTGTTCCTGTTATGGACGCGAGCGAAACGAGAAGTCACAGTAATTTAATTACGGTCGTACAAAACAATTCGAGTGTAACTCCGCAGGAACAAATACGATTCACGCTCAAAGGAAAACAAACAACACCTTTGACTCCGAGCAGAGTGTTCGGTACAAACAATGTTCGTTTAGTACCAACTACAGACACTAGTAGTAACGGTAGTGATAGAGTCGAAAGGTCCGGCGATACTAATATGCAAGAGAAAAGTGAAGGAGAAAACGGAAACGACGCTGGTGTAGGAGTAGAAATAAGCGAAGAAGCAGTTTCTAGAATCGAGACTATAGGAATGAGAAGGAACTGTGCAAACGATGCTGATTTGTATACTAATAGAAGAGATGATGGTTTCAGCATGATATCACCACCTGCAGCTCCCCGTGCATTCAATTGGCAACAACAACAACAACAACCACCTTCTGTTACCCCGTTCGAACCCAATAGCTTTTTTCCTCAACAACAACAACGGTTTCCGTACGGTCCACCTCCAAAACGATTTCCTAGGCCTCGATTTGAATCGAGGCGTCCTCCATATCCTCCCCGTTTCTAATGCACATTTAATTTTAAATATTTTCAGCATTAACTAATTTTAATCTCTCATTTCTAGTGATTTTTTTTTTTTTATATAACGAGTGAGGAAAATGAAATTCCTCTCGGTTTGCATCGGACCAATTAATTTGTACAGAAAAAGACGAGAGTTTGAACATTGTATGAAATTCACTCGCGAGCAAACTTGTCTCGTTTGTTTTTCTTTTAAAATAGGTTTTATTTAAACAATCTAATGACAAACAAACTTGTGTTTTACCTAATTGTATACAATAGATTAAAAGATTAGTGTACGACCTTTTATTTTTCTTTTCCAGTTTGTTAATTATCATCATTATTATTCAAACCATACAACGATTTTAGTATTCGAACTTGGTCTTGTTCAACATTGTCTAGCTGTTGATCGTTTTTCATTTCCCATCGATTGGCAAGCAGTAATCGCAAGGTAATTTCCTTTAGAGCCATTTTTGGTGGCAATGTGCTTTGCCAATCGAATGTAAATTTGCCAGTCTGAAATTAAATTTATTTAATCTATTCAAATTTATTCAATTTGTGAATCGTACTTGATCAGTCGACAGATTTAGAGGATTAATAGCGTCTGTGATGCAATTTGCCACCAAATCTCGATTAATTAATATGTATTTGTGCAATTGTCTCAGTGAGTTGGAAGCTGCAATTAAATGATCGCATCAATTTACGTGGACAACCGACTCATATTGATTGTACCTCGAACGTCGGACATCATTTGAGTAGCTGCGATAGTGTAGTCATCTTGACTAGCAACTAATCGCCTGTTATCAAATTGTAATTAAATTGTAATAATATTTTTCATCAATTACTTACTCAACAATCATTTTATTAGATAGCAAATCGGCGATTGGCCACAAGCTTTTTGATCTCATGTTCTGTAGCAAGTTGTCAGTCAAGTGCTGCCAGTCCATCACATCCGTCAGTTTTTTCAAATAAAAATTAAGAAGACGACAACATTTCATCGTGATTACCTGCGATCCAAGTATGGTTATGTCATTTTATCAAAGAAAAAACACAAGAAATCAATTTATTACGTGTAAATACGCGGATTCAGTAACGAGTCGACTTTTTTCGGATTCTGGTAATTCTTTTTGTAATTGCGCAAAATATAATTGTATCGGTAAGGGTAAGGTAGAGAATATAGAAATTGAATGGTCCAATAACTGATCAGAAATAGCCGACATATCCAGCTTATAACCTATAAAACAAATTATTAAAAAAAAAATAACAATTAATTAATGTCACTTAATTACTATTTGTAATGCCTGGTGAGATTTGATTTGTTACTGCACAATCATTTAAAGCTTGCACGCTACGAAATTGGAGTAACTTGAAAAATATTGGTGTAACAATTCTACAGAAAAAGTCAATTTCATATAATACGTTGCTGTTACCGTAAGTTAGGTGAATACGTACGGTACGCAATACTCTTGTAACAGATCATCGAGTGTTTGAATCCAAAGTGGAAGCTAACAGTCATTCGATTCAATTGAATACAATCGATCATTTTTATTATTGACAAAATACCTGCTTATCATGCGAACAAAACCAAAGAATCTCCTCCCAATGATTACATCTAAAACGAAATAATAAGAATATAAGAGAAAAAAAATTCAATTGAGTATACATATACTCGTTACTTTTTAATAAGTTGAATCAAAATCGATCCAAAGCAATATGGAAATGTTTCACACAAGATGAGAGCATCAAAAACAACTTGCACTATGTTTATAGATGAATTTGCTTTCGTTTCCACAGATGAATGATGGGTGATAATTGTGATGGGAAATTTACTGTCGTTAATTACTAATAACTTAACCAGAGTAGGAAAATGAGGCTCAAACTGATTAGAAATTGACTTGACACAAATATCAATTGACTCGTCACATTTCGAATCAGGCAGTAAAATGTTAAGCCATTCTGTCACATCGCAAGTAGTTTTTGAAACTAACAAACCGTTTTCACAAATGTTTCGCAACATATGTAAAGGTGCACACACCACGATCATAGTAATCAATAAACTATTACAGTATTCGTGAACAGCAATCAGAGACGAATCGTTTATACAAGTTCCTCGAGCACACGTTAATATAAATTCACTCGCATTTAAAAGAATCGTAGTAATGTCTAATTTAAACTGCGTGACTCTAGATGAACTGGGTTTCGCACGAGCGTAACGTTGTGCAAACCATGAAAGTGAAAAGCAAAGAATGGCACTAAAAATTTGTCGAGCGTAAATCGGTTGACACACACTCAATTCGGAACGAAGAGTACGCATATGTAAGCACCACATTTGAATTGCGAATGAAACTTTTTCATCCTATAAGAAACACACTGCAATCGATCTAAACACATTAGAAAAGAATACATTTCAAATACCTCAAAAAACGGCTTCTCATTCTGCCAATCGTGCGATTCGGCATCGTGAAAAATACCACTTAACATCCGACATTTGTGAAGGAATGTAATTTGCTCCATCAAACTAGACGACAAATCCATCAGTTGTAAACTTTCTGACGGTAAACATCTACGCAAACGTAAAGATAATTACTTTTTAGCATCAACTAAAGTTTCTCTACTTACATAATTTCACTGCCCTCTAAAACCGAATGAGCCTTTTGCAAAACATTGCAAAAACTCGAAACCGTATTAAGCAGAGTATACATATCCTTTTGCTTAGACTGACTCAGACGAAGCAAATAATTAACGCCATCAGTTGAAAATTGTTTGAGAGCAACTGATACTGAATTACTAATCAAAGTCAATTCATTTTTACATGCCACTGATAAATCGGTTAAATTTTCAACTATTTCAAAGTGACAAAAATCTTGTTCCAAACATGGGAATGAAGCAGCACGGATTTGTTTTTCTATCCATCGGCACATTTCTGGACCAATACGAACAAATATTGATCTGCAATAAATAAGAAAAACACGAGTTAAAACAGATGCAAATAATAGTAATAATTTTATGCATTTTTACCTCCAATCCCATTGTCGAGTTGATCTCGTCTTGAAATGTTTTTCAAATTGCGCACAAAATTTAATCATTTGTACAATTTTAAACATAGGAGGTCTCTCGGGAGAACTGTTGATGCTGTCAACTTCTTCGTCGAGTGAGAGAAGAACCGCTTCTTTCGAATCGCTTTGTACTCTAGAACAAGAGTCTAACGAGTGATTCGTTGTTAAATTAGGCTCCATTTGTTTAACTGTTCTTTCTACATGATCGATCAATACGTCGTAATAGACATCTATCACATCAGATTGCAAAACAATTTCTTGCAAAATGTTCGTGTCGTATTCAACCAGATCTCGTACTGTGCAAATTAATTCTCGAGCAGTTTGTGCAGAGTCGCGTTCGAGAGAGCGATCGAATAATATGATTAACGTATCTTTGCGAAGATTCACATACAATTTCCACAGTACATTTGTATCTAATAAAAAACTGTAAGATCGAATTAAATAAATACATTGTAATTCGTTTGCTTTTTCACACGGTTTCATCATCAAATCCTTCAATTTTTCGAGCCACGTTTCTTCCAATCGAGCACTTATTTCTAAAAATTGTTTCCTTTTCAAATCAGCTGTTTTTATTATTTTCACATTGTGTAAATAGCACCATTGAACATATCCTTCTAATATCAATATGAAATTTTTATCTTCTATACTTGTTTGTGTCTAAAATAATGCAACTGTCAGCTTCAAATTACTAGATTCGTGTAAGGATTACCAAAATGCTAAGAAGTTGTCTCTCATCGATGCAATCGCTTTTAAATTCATCACATTTCACGCGCATTGCCAATTGCGATAAACTAGAATCGAAAATTGATATGTATTAGTAACAAAACATTATATTTTTTAATTTTACTTTTCTGTATTCTGCGTTAAGAGTGATTCTATAATATTTAACGCCTCATCCATGATGAAATAAAGTCAACTCGCTGCTTTGTTTTGATGCAGAATTTTCACTGACTCTAGCGCTTTTGTGTAGTATAATTATTTAATGTCGTTCCAATTTTTCCCGCTAGAGCCGTGAAAACCATGTGCACCACCCTGTGCGTATGCATACGCAAAAACGCAAATAATTAACAAATTTTATCATTTGCAGTTTAAAAATCTTTATGAAATGACTAGTTTTAAGGCAACGCTAGTGCCGTCTTATCCTCGTATCGGCGCCGGAATAACATCGGATGTATTATATTGGCAAAAATTAGGCGTAAGATTAATGAGTTATTACGGTGTCAGTAAACATTTTCTAATTATCATTTTCTATGTATTTTCACAGTTTCCGTTCATCCAGAAAGAATTTAGTGCTGTTACACATATTGATTTTTCTCCAGTCGAGCCGTACAATTTCGCGGCATGTATGTCTTCTAAGGTAACGAGTAAAATTAAAGTTTTGTTTTAAACTTAAAAAAATATGATGATAATCAAATTTTGCAGGTTCAAATATTCAATTGCAATTCAAACGAAGTATATCGAACTTTATCGAGGCCTTTTGACGGCTGTGCTTTTGGGTGCTCGTTTCGTCAAGATGGTAAACTTCTGGCTGCCGGCGATGAAAAGGGAAATGCTCGTTTATTCGATATATCTTCAAAATCGGAACTTAAATGCTTCAAAAGTAGATGCGAAGCATCGCCGAGAGGACACATTGGGTATAGGAAAAAGAATAGTAAAAAAAAAATAAACGAGTGATACTAAAAAAATTGTTTATTTTCAGAGCTGTTCGTAAATGTTGTTTCGTAAAAGATGACAAACACATAGCAAGCTTTTCAGATGATAAATCTGTTGGAATTTGGGATATTATTTCAAATACACGAATTCATACCTTCAATGAACATGAAGTAAATAACGGAAATTTATTAAAATAATTATTATACTTATTTGTAAATATTTTTATTTAGGATTTTATTAGAGCTGGTGGCGTGTCAACGATCAATCAAGACATCATTTTTTCTGGTTGGTAACTTTGCAGTATATGTCAAATTGATGGCTCGAACTAAAATGAAATTTGTAAAAATGTTTATTTTAGGTTCGTACGATCACACAGTAAAAATGTACGACGCTAGAATACCAACATCCGTGTGGACAGTCGATCATGGCTCACCCGTGGAAGCTTTGTTGGTTTTACCATCGAGTGGAATTGTCATTTCTGCCGGTATATGAATAACACAACTTGTCAGCCGATTAATTTAATTTGTTTTTATTATTTATTTCTTTTTTGTTCAGGTGGACATGATATTAAAGTGTGGAACGTAGTAGCTGGAGGTTCATTAATTTCCAAAATAACACATCATCATAAAACGGTAACCAGTTTGTGTTTAGCGAGTGAAGGAAGAAGGTTTATGTCAGGATCATTGGATTGGTAAGGAAAAAATGGAAACATTAAACGAGCTTTTGAGTTTTAATTCTATTTATTTTTAACCAGTCACGTAAAAATTTATGACGTCACTACTTACCAGCCTGTAGCCACTTTGAGTTACGAGTCTCAAATATTAAGCTTAGGAGTTTCGGTAATTGTTTAATATAAATATGTAATTTTAATGATTTTAATACTTTTATTTCTATTGTAAGTACGATGATAGGACGTTAGCAGTTGGAATGGCGGATGGGTCGTTAGCAATTCAACATAGGAAAAAAGTAAATGAAGCTGATCAAGTTGTAAAGAGGAAGAGAAAAGCCTCATACAAATACTTACTTGAAGCTAAAGCTTTTCAACCAACACATGTATAGTCAATATAGCCCAAGGTGTTTGAATCAAATTAATTAACATTGACATTTTTAGAACGACATCGAAGTGACTGAAGAAAAAAGACGAGGCTTAGCTTTATACGATAAACACTTGAAAAAATTTAATTCTAGTTTGGCATTAGATTCGGTTTTGGAGGTAAATGTACAGTTTCGAATGCTCGAGTTTGAATAATAATAATAATAATAATAAGCATTCTTTATGTATCTAGGAATATCGTTCAAAGCAAAAGCCAGAAGCTGTTGTAGCAGTGCTTAAAGAACTCATTTCCAGGAAAGCCATCAAAGCAGCTATAGCAGGAAAAAGGCCACGCAATCTATGCATTTTATTGTATTTTATACAGAGGCATATAAATGACATTCGATTTATGCGGGTACTAATTGACATTGCAAATATTGTGTTGGGTATGTATAAGAACGCATCAGTATCAAAATTGATTGTTGATTGTTGATTTATTTATTGATTTATTTCAGATATTTATGCTCCAACTGCAGCAGATACAAGAGGTTTGAGGAACATGTGGAAGAAATTGCATCAAAAATTAAAGCGAGGTGTTCTTTTCATGAAAGATGAAATGATATTAAAGGGAACTATGGAGATTTTATTGGCTGCAGGAGCAGTGGCAAATGACAGTAGTACCGAAATATCAAATTTAACTAGCTCTTTGAGCACTGGGAGCGAAAGTAATATTACAAAGATAAGTTTTGGGGAATAAAAACATTTTGTCACTTATTTTATTTAAGTTTTTCCATTGTTTCATTTATTTCATCACTCGAATTATCCACATACTTTTCCTGGATGTTTGTACATGTAAAGTCTGCTCCAATAGCTGAACTAAGTAGGTTCGAAATATTTCTCTCTTCGTCGTTTCCAAACACGTATCCATTACATCTGTCGACAACTTTAATTACTTGCAACACACTTTCTTTATCCTATTCAAAGCATAAAAGTTTTCGTAATTTTAACATTTAACAACAATTTAGAGCATTTACTTGGATGTTAAGTGGAACGAAGTTCACTAGACTGTAATCTTGTACCATGTCTGCTAAAATTTCATTTAGTTTCTTGTGTTTTCGCATAAATGGATCATCCTAAAAAAATTAATGTTTTAAAAATGTTGGTTATAAATTATTTCTCATCTTTACCGGCATAATATCCAGTAGATACTTTAAATCCAGCATTTCTGTGTAATAATCTAAATTAAAATGTAATTTTTCATCCTTTTCGATCAAGTCGATTTTTGAAAGAACGTTGACAGCAGGTAATGAGACTGATAAAAAACAATCAATTAATAAAACAAACAAATTTCATGTTATTTATACTTATACTTTGAAGCATTGTCATAAGGGATGTCAGAGCGACTGACAAAAATTTGCCGATATCGACACAATAATGGGAGTCGACGAGGTGAACTGCCGTAAGCCTCACGTTCAACTTTTCCAGTCGCTCGACGATATTTTTTACAGCATTGTGATGTGTATTTAATTCAACTTGTCCAGGACAGTCTATTAAAAAGTAACTTCCTTCAAACTGTTCCAGCTTCGATTCTAACCAGCAAAAATTGGATTCCAAGTACTCCATACAATATATTAATGCTCCATTTGGACCTAAAAGCAAGCCGTCCATCACCTCGTTAACAGTTATTAATTCAGATATGTCAATGGAGCAATCATAAGGCAAAACATCATTTGCTGGATCTGAAATAAGAGTCGACTGCATTAGATTATAATATATTAAAGATAATATACAGTATTTAGAATTTACCAAGATTAATAACTACCGCCGATCGGCCTATTTGTTTATAAAATTGCTGAATTCCGTGGCAGTACGTTGTTTTGCCCGACCCAGGTGGTCCGATCACCAGTTGACCAAAACTTGTTTTCGGCATTACCTTTCTAATTTACCACATGAGATACATATACATAATATAGATATATACATATACCTCGCGTGTGATAAGTATCTTGTTGATAATTGACGTATCCCTCTAACGGCAGCTACGCACACTAGAATTTGTTACTCAAGGAGGTGGTTCTCCGTGGTTCTCCATGGTTCTCGTTATCCAAAACCAAGTTCTATGGTAATGGCTTCGTCTAAATTTACAACTAAACTATCGCCGTTTTGTGTTGCTCCCAGGTAATTTAATAAACATATTTGAAAGTAAATTTTATTGTAGATGTTTTAAAACAGGTTGCTCAAGGCAGTTGCTTCGATTAACTCGATAGAAGATGCCAAATTTGCGTTATTAGTTTCGAGGATTTTGCAAAAAATACATCTTAAAGTAAGATATTCTGTAATATAATACAAACCTTATGTGAAAATTAATTGTTTTGACATTTTTGTAGGATGAAAGAATTTTTAGCGAGGAGGAAGAAATGAAATTACAATCTTCATTATCATTGACGCAAGAAGAATTAGAATTAGTTTTGGAAATGCTCAACTGCATTTTACAGCAAATAACATACAATATTTTAAATCCGGAACAATTGGAAAAACAGCTGGAAGTTATTAAATTAAACGAAAAGAAAATAGAATCGATTGTAGATGCATGGACAAATCAAGCAAAACATGTTATCGAAAACTTGAGGAAAACTTCCGTCGAAACTAAACAGGTGGAAAATTAGATAATTTTAAAATAATATACAGTATTAAATTTATTAATTATTTTCAGTTAGAAAGTGTTAATTGGCGATTTAATTTGTCGATGGGCCAAAGTACGCGGACTAAATTAAAACAGCCGATTGCACAATTTGATTTAGGGATTAGTAGCAAACACACGAACCCAGTCGATCACGTGTTTTTAGAGTTTAATCATCAGGAACTATTTAGTTTATATTCTCAGGTAATTTTTTGATTAAAACAAATTTCTATACCTCTATAAACATTTTATATTTTTTATATTTTAGCTGGAGCAAATACAAACTCAACTAGATTATTTACGATAACGTGTTGTAAAAGATTGCAAATAAAGATTAGTCAATTAAACATGAAAAGTGTCAAATTTATCTAAGACTTAATTAGATTCTATAAGTTGTACGTACAAATTATGTGTGCATATCATGTAAAACATTTTGGTAACGTTAGTTCGCTACAGATGGCGCTTCTATTTCACACGGTCTATACCCACACAGGAAGTTTGGCCTAAACTAATAAGCAAGGTGTTGCATATAGCATTTTTCGAGTGCTGTCTCAAGTTGTTTAACTGTTTACAACCCGAAAGTAAAGTATGAGCCGTCGACGACCGTATGAAGATGACGATGAAGGTAAATTAGACACGAGATTCAATTGTTTTGTTTGATAGTAGAATATTTAACCGAAGATTAAATTTAAATGCAGGTGGACGAGGCAATTCTCGAAAACGCCGAAGAATGTCTTCGGAACCGTTGGAAATCGAAGAAAGATTGGAATCGCTCATCATGAGAGTCGGAGAAAAGGTTGAATAAAGATAATTTCAATTAACTGTGGAAATGAAGCAAAATATTGTTGATTCTATCACCTCGTAGAGTACTTCGTCGTTAGAGAGCAACTTGGAAGGTTTAGCCGGAGTATTGGAAGCTGATTTACCAAATTACAAAGCTAAAATATTAAGAATACTGTGTGATTGGTACGATTTTCTACGATACTATTATCTGTTGTTATTGATATTGATAATGTTTGTTATTCTTAAAGTGCTGTCAAAATGCCGGAAAAAACGACGGTGTATTCGACATTGGTTGGATTACTTAATGCTCGAAATTACAATTGTGGTGGAGAGGTAAGTGATTTATCTAATTTGTAATTTAATTGTAAAATATGAGATTGATAATTTTTATAATGTTTAATAGTTTGTTGAAATGATGGTGAGAAGTTTTAAAGATTCTTTAAAAGCGTGTGAATTTGAAAATGCTAGAATCATGGTAAATTAATTAATTTTGATTAGATTCAATTCGATGTTTTAATTTTGTTATTATTTTTAAGGTACGTTTTTTGGCTGATTTAGTTAACTGTCATGTAATAGCTGCCGGTTCGCTTTTAAACATGTTCGACAGTATGGTGGAAGTTACTTTAGAAGATAACATACCTCAAGTATGACGTGAAATTATTATTTGTAATAATATTTGTTAGCTTGGTTTCGTATTTCTAACAGGTTCGATCGGATTGGTACGTTTTTGCTGTGCTGAGTACACTTCCTTGGGTAAATCTAGTTTGTACTAAATGCTGGAATAGGTTTATTTGATTTTAATTAAATTTTTTATTTTTAAGGTTGGCAGAGAACTTTATGAAAAAAAGGAGCAAGATCTAGACAAGTTGTTGATGGTTATCGAAAGTTACATTTGGTACGCGACTAAATCAACACGAGTTACTTGTAAACCAGTTTAATATTTAATTCTCCTTCTCATTAGCAAACGAAACAAGTCACATCAAAATGTTCTTCGAGTTTGGAACACAGACACTCCTCATCCTCAAGAAGAGGTAATCGATTTTAATCTCGCACGAATAAATTTTTAATTTTGACTTTGATTTCAGTATTTGGATAGTTTATGGGCTCAAATACGCAAATTGCGTAACGATAATTGGCAAGAACGACATATTTTGCGACCATATTTGGCGTTCGATGGAGTTCTGTGTGAAGCTTTGCAACATAATTTGCCGCAGATCTTGCCACCGCCGCATCACGATGAATGTGTTTATCCCTATCCGTGGGTTGTATTTCGTCTTTTTGATTATACCGATTGTCCGGAAGATCCCGTTTTGCCTGGAGCTCATTCCATCGAGCGATTTCTTATAGAGGAACAGTTGAATCGCATTATTGAAGTACATTTTGCTGAGCGCAAGGAATGGTAAGAATATAATGAGAAACTGAAATTTTATGATTAAATATGCAATATTTGTGTAGTGCTGGCCAACTTCTCAGTTTTCATAGCAAGTATAAAGTACCATTAGATTACATGATTTTGGAGGTGAGAAAATAAACAAATTCAATGTGAAATTTAATTAAATAATTTGGTTATACTTAAGGTGATATTTGCGGGATTGTTTCATATGCCAACTTCGAAATTTATCGAAATTTGTTACGGATCTCTGTTGATTGAACTGTGTAAATTGCAGCCAAGTACTATGCCACAAGTTGTATCCTTTGTTATTTTTGAAATAATAATAATTTAATTTAATTTCAAATAATTTCTTTAATCGTTTTTATCTCGCTCAAACGACCGAATTGTTGTACGAAAGAATGGATACAATGAATGCAGCTTGTTTTGATAGGTGATAAATTAATTGACACGAGTTATAATTTGGAATTTATTTACTCGATCGTGTATTGATTTCAGATTCGTCAACTGGTTTTCGTATCATCTGAGCAATTTTCAGTTTTGTTGGACTTGGGAAGATTGGGCATCTTGTGTGGACATGGATTTGGAACATCCAAAACCAAAATTCGTTAAAGAAGTGCTTTTGAAATGTCTTAGGTACTCAAGTTTTTGTTTGTTATTGTTTTATTTTCTAAATTAACTTGTTTTTAAAATAGATTGTCTTATGTGCAACGCATTCGGGAAATCGTCCCAACTTCTTTCGAACCGTTAATTCCTCTTCCAACCGAACCCATTTACAAGTACAATATGGACGGTGCAGGTAATTATTTGAAAAATCTTTTTGTATAAAGAAGTTTATCGATTTTGAATTTTCACTAAATTTTTTTACGTTTCGACTCGCACACCGTGACGGTGTTCACAGCTTGGTGAAGCAGAAACATGGTCACGGTGACGATCGCGAGCAAAATAAATCAAATCAAATGAAATTTTATAAATAAAAAATATGGTGAATATTGAAAATCGTAAACTTGATAAATTCTATTTGTTTTTTAATAATTGAATATTATCAAAAATTAGGTCAAGTACAAATTACTTATGATTGTGCATTAGTAAAAGGTAGTCACATTGACACAAATGCTCGGTGATGCTGAAAAATTGACCAAACGAATTTTTAATTTTTTGATTTTATTCGAGCACCAAAATTGCCTTTCGGTGCAGCCAAAGGCTGTAAATCCATGTGTTCGAGTTCATCTTCATTTACTACGTGTTCATTCGAATTTTGATTTATTAATATTGTTTCAGTTTGTCGAATTATTGTTTTCGTAGTGGTTTCGACCGGCTTTCTCGACATGGTTCGTACAGTTGTGAGTTTTGTTTTAGGTATTTTAGTCGTAGTTTCGCTGGTACCGACAGTTGTCGGGTTTGTTGTTGTTATTGTTTGATATGTGACGAAAGGTGGCGAATTAGTTTTTGCGATTGCATACGATTGGCCTTCGGGAGGTGCATGAACGATAGAAATTTGATATTCGGTTTTTGGCAAATGACTCGTAAAAGAATTAATACTTGGAAGTTGAATGGATGTTTGGGATGTTTTGTACTGCACAGATTTTGGCGGTGTGTAACTCAAATCTTTGGCAAGTTGTAATAAAGGAAGTCGTGTGACAACTTGCACGGGTTTAGGAACCGATGCGGAAATAACGGGCAAAGTATTATATTTTTTCGTTGTTGTCGATAAATGTGGATGATCATGTTTGATTGGACGGTACGAATTGGTTTTGTATTCTCGAAATTTGGATGGTTCGTATTCAGAATATCGTTCCATGCTGTGTTCTTTACTCGCACTAATATCGTCGAGATGCAAACTTGGAGATGTAGGTTCTTCTGGTTCTTCTGGTTCTTCGACTTCCGATTCAGTCAAACTCACTTTAGTTTTAACCGTGTATCGAGTGTTTTGCTGATGTGTAGGAGAATGATTCGAATCATCGTCGCGCTCCCATAAAAACGAGTCGAGAAAATGAGTATAAGGTGCGATAGGATTTGTATCCGAATTCAAAAGTTCTTTTTGTTCAGCAAAACGATCGGTGAGATGTTTCTTTCGGTTTGCGAAACTCACACTAACCAATATCAGTAGTAGCAACTGTGCACCAATTAAAAAGCGACATGAGAAAAATAAAGTTTAAATAAAAAAAAATAATACTGACCACCATTTTATATGTCTTATCCATGTCTGCCACTCACCGTATAACGCGAAACAACTGAGCTATGTTAGCGACTACCATAAATATATAGAATTTTTTTTTTTAAATTTGAAAAATTATCGATGCGAAACAATTTGTTTCCAGTTAACGAGCAGTTATTTGCAGTCGAGTAAAACGTTACTTTTTTTTAAATTCTTAGGTTCTCTTCCTGGAACGATTTCAGCTCATCAACTAACAACATCTATTAAAAATAAATGCACTGCTGAAGAAGTATTTATAATAATTAAGGATCTTCCTAATCCTCTTCAAGAAGAAGATAGTAAGAATATCAAAGTGAATTAAATGCAAATTAATTAATTAATTTTATGCGAAATATATAACAGCTGAACCAACGTACAACCCTCTTAAAATAGACGTATTTGTTCAGACATTACTGTATTTGGGTAGTAAATCCATCTCGCACACATTTGCAGCCATAGCTAAGTAAAATGAATTGATTTTTAAGGAGACTTTAACAAATATTTGTTATTTTTTATTTTTGCTTCTAGATTTCACTACATTTTTAAGACGTTGGCTGTTACGGAAGAAGCACAAATTTGTATTTTGCGCAATGTTTACGAATTATGGCGTCAACATCAGCAAGTAACGTTCTCGAATTTACTAGTGTTTCGCAAATATTAATCCTACTGCTTATTATGTATTCGCAGATGATGACCATATTGATAGACAAAATGCTCAAGACTCAAATAGTGGAATGTTTTGCGGTTGCTAATTGGATTTTCTCGAAAGAAATGCTGGCTGAATTTACCAAGTACTCACAAGTTTTATTTTGTCAATTAAAATATAATTTGTAATGAAATATTTTTCACAATTTTAGAATTTATGTTTGGGAAATTCTTCATTTGACTATTAGAAAAATGAACAAGCATGTTCAAAAACTGCAGAAAGAAGTGGATGATGCTCGAGATAAATTGGGAAAGGTATTTATTACGAAACATTTGATTAAAAGTACAATTAATTGTATTAACTTTTAATTGTATCATTAGAACGATGCAGATGACAATAACGATCAAATGATGGAAGTGAGGAAACTAGAAAACAGCTGCTGTTAAAAATAGTTTTATTTTTAATTTTTTTTTATTTTTTATTTTTGAATATTTCAATAGAGCGAAGAAAATTCAAATCCCGATAAAGAAAGACCTACCGAAGAGATGATTGAAAGAATGGAGGAACGACTCGAAGCGGCACAGTCTGATCAAAAAAACCTTTTTCTTATTATTTTTCAGGTATATCAAATTATTAATTGCTAAATGTAAGTGATATATTTGTAGCTGTTTATTATCTGTACAGAGATTTATCATGATCTTGACGGAACATATTGCGAAACAGGAGTCTGAAGGGAGAGATTACAATACTTTTTGGTATCGATGGACGATCGGCCGACTCCAGCAAGTGTTTCTCACTGTACGTTAAAAGTTAATTATATAAATGTGATGACTTTTAAATTTATATAAATCTATTTATTTAATTTCCAGCATAATGAACAAGTTTTCCGATACATTAATACGTTAGAAACATTATTATTTACGACTGATACCGATCCTCATATTCTAGAAGTATTTCAACAGTTTGCACGTTTACGAGCTTAAATAAACATCTTTTTTCAAAAAAATATGAAAACTGGAAAAAAATCACTCTTTTTATTTCTATGCCATACATATTCGAAAATACAAATAAATTAGAAATCAGAGACACGACCTTTCCGTTCCCAGTCTCCATACCTAGTCGGTTCTGGACCTTTCGGGCCACCTATTTCACCCGTGTGTGGATTTACACCGTCCGGCCACGGAAGGAGTGGACTTTTCTCCGCATAAGGATGAAGTCCAGTCTTGATTTCTTCGAGTTTGCCGACTGGTGTCTTTGCTCTTCCTGGTGGTGGTGGTGGTTTCGATTGTGGTTGGGTTGGCAAAAACTCGCGAAAATCACGATATTCTTTCTTTTCCTTTTCTTTAGATCCGCCAACTTTATCTCTTAACTCCATTTTTTCGCTCGAATTAAGAGTTAATTCTGAATGCAGTTTATACGGGTTATTAGAATAATACAGTGTCGAATTTGTTCTGTTTTTTAACTTACCCGTACTGAATCTACGAGAGGATGCAAACTGAAGCAGACGAATTCCACCGGCCATAAATGATCGTGATTTGGCCGCCATTACTGTTACGATTGTGCGGTCTCAGAGTAGGCAATGTTTATAATTTTCTTTCTCGAATTGAATACAGCGAATGGTTTTTAAAAAATTCGAAACTAATTAAAACGTAATTAACGAAAAACCACATGCAGAAAAAAAAAGGTTATGACGTCACGAGAAATAAGTACGTACTAGGTACTAGTTCAACAGTCTGGCGGGATTTTTTGGTACACATCTGTCAATATCTTATGGTCTTTTTATACAGTATGTTAGAAAAATTTATCTCGGACTACAATCTCGGACATTAAAATGAGCCAAGTAGGTTTATTGTAATTTGATTTACTCGGTTAATCTTTAATCTATTATATTGTTACGATTTCTAGTCTTTTTGTCTAAGCGATAATATTCGCCATCAGCAGCGAGGCCATCATCTTGTCTGTTCGAGCAAAACTTTAAAATCTCATATTACTGAAGTTAATGAAGAGATGAAAAATATTTGTTTCACTAATCTTCTGTTACTCGGTTTTGATCCACAAGCAGAAGAAAACATAAACAAAATTAAGTTTCACAGGTATAGCTGAAACGTACCTATTTATTTATTTATTTATTTATTTATTTATTTATTTATATTAATATTATCATCTACGCAGAGATATGTTTGATGATGTTAACAAAATTGGATGTGAAGTTGTTTTACATTTCTTATTTTATAAACTCAATTCTGACTTAGCTAAAGAAGAATTTAAGTAAGTGCTGAAGATTATTTTTGAGTATAGTGTAAAGATTAGCACTTTTCCAATTAACAGAATTTGCTACCCAGTTTTGGACCGAAAGCAGGAGCAAATGTTTAGAAAAGCCTGTTCGACTTGGATATTGAACATCGCAAAGGTTAGCAGTTAAGGAAATAATTTTATTAACTAGAAATCGATTATTTGAATATCTTTTAGGAAAATCGAGAACTTAATTTTCCCTCAGCATTATCCTCAATTTTAATGAAGAAAGGTGGACGCAAATTTTATCCATTACTCTTTAGTTTATCCAGATTTGTCCTTTACGAAGTTGTTAAAACAGAGTTAAGTAAGTAGGAAGACACTTTTGAAGTTAATTTTATTTTTAAAAATTTGTTTACGATCAGGTCCAACACAATCATCTCACTTACTTTACCCGACTAAATTAACAAAACTGGCCGATGTTGAAGCTAGCAAGAAATTGTTCCAAGCGCTTTTAGACGAGCACATGAATAATTTTGTTACTAATCAATTATATGTTGTGAGGCATGTGAAAGAAGAGCGGCTTCAGTGAGTTGTAACGATTTCTTTTAGATTTTTATTTTTAATATATATTTATTTAGAAATTTAGTGACTCGATACTACTATTTGAAAAAACAAATTAAAGTTATGTCGTCGAATCTCGAAACTCTTCTCGATGATTTAGAAATTCCTAAGTATTAAACAAATGTTATAAATAAATGTTAATATTAATAATCATCTCGTTTAGGGAATCGCAACTAAAGATCGTACAAGGCGAAGATTGTGACGAATGGAACTCGATATTGGAAAATACGAAAAAGAAGGAACAACGAGTAAATCGATTGTGTGATTAATAAATAATTTATTAATTTGTGAATTTTGTATCGAACAAGTTAAACGAAGAATGGAGTACTATAGAAGGGTTGTTGGATGTAAAAGAAAAGTTGTGGGATGTTTGCGATATGGTTGTGATTCGGCAGAAGCAAGGAACTATCTTACACGGCAGAGAACTACGGGATGCTTTTACACACCGAGAAGCTAAAAATATCGATTTAGGAGACCCTGTACTAGTTTTTATAATAATTTGATTTTTGTTTATTTATTTATTTGGTTTTATTTTATTTAGTTGCGTTTAAGTCGTGTATGTAGTGCATGGGTCGATAGTCTATCTCGTATTTTAGGTCAATTCGAAAAGAGTAAGTTAAAAAAAATCTACAAATATAAATAGCTTTTATTTTAATGTTTATTTTCTTAGTCGAAATTCCTAACATCAATATATTCTCTGACGATTTGGTCAGGCTACACGTAAATCAATTGAACAACATGGAAAAATTTAAGTAAGGTTAATGGTTTCTATTTTGTTTTTTTATTGTAATCGATCGAATAATAATTATTTAAAGGATGGAGCTGTGTGAGGAAGCTTTGGTTAACGTACAACAAGATTGCTTTAACCTATGGAAAAATGAATTTACAGACACGAGTTACGAAGAATATAAAGAACAAGTGAAGGCTTGGCAATCCGAAACAACTAATCAGTTGTGTGTTCCTTCTCCGCCAATGAGTATAAATCAATCGTTTGAGTCTAGTAAGTAATTATCTAGTACGTAAGTTATTGTTTATAATATGCAATTATAGCGATAGGTTCTCGTAGAGGAAGATCTCGGCGAAGAATTTCGAAGACTTTTTGCGATGGTAGGGTATCTGGAGACAGGCAAAGCCGTTTTACGAAACTCGGTCGAAAATCGGTATAACTGTTGCATGAGCATTGTGCGAATTTCTATTAATACGTGTATTTAAGGTGTCGGAAGAGAGTCGTTCGTCATCATGTAACGATTCGAAAATAAAACGGATCGAAACGAGTGCACTTTTTAAAGATAAAGCAGATTTTAGTCAAAATTATATCAGCTTTGAGGCGAATGAGAATGAATCGTTTAACTTTTCTGAAAACAAAGCAGATGTTTCGTACGGTGAATGTAGAAAATAACAAAATAGTTAAACTGATTTGATTACTAATAATTATTGCTTTAGTTAATAATACAGGTAAAGCTGCAAGTGCGATCGATTCGAAATCAATTTGTGATTTTGTAAATGTCGCTGATGGAAAAAAGAAAGCACTCGGTGATCGACTCGTAAAAGCCGATCGATCGGTGCAACATTTCGATCCCGATTCCGAATTTAATCTGAGTTTGTTAGAATCACCTTTATGTCGACCTATATTTGAAATGGTTGAACATTTGGAACCACCGAGGATGTGTTCGTCTCCAACTAAAAGCAATAACGTTCCGCCTCGCTTGCTTCAGCTTCTCAACAACATGAAACTCAACGAACCTCAAACAATTTCTACTTGTTCCAGTCCAGAAGGAAATGGCTCTACTGCATCTGCTGGCGAACAAATTACTCTCACGTTATACGATTTATCGATTGATAGTCGGAGTGCAGAAGAGCAATCTGTGTGTCCTAGGTTCGTTTAATCGATTACTTTTGAAATATTGAATTTGATAATTTTTAATTGTCAGATTAAAGCCTGCTTGTGAGCAAGAAATTGGCATAACTAGTGAACCCGACGCAGAACCAGATCCCGATCCCGAATCGGCACTCAGCTCAACGCTCGGATCGACACCTCGCAGTTTACCACTTATGTTATCGTCGAATCTTCGAGATTTTTTGAGTTGGGAACACGTTCTTCAGTCTGGCGTTTCATCAAAACAAGACGATCTTTTGCTTCGAGAAACCAAATCTGCTATCGAAGCCAGTCTTAATTCACCATTTCCGATACCATCTTTTCACGCAGTGAGAAGTACTCCAGTGTTGAATAATGAACACATTGACAACCAACAAAATTCTTCCAATCGTTCTTTGACAGTGGACAAGAAATCTGTACTAGAAGAATCAGGTAAACAAACGCACGAAATTAGTAATTAAAAAAATAAACGAATAAATAAATAAATAAATAAATAACTTTTTATTTGTTTATTTAAAAAAGGTACCGCACCGACGACATTGAGTCGAACAAACTTAAGTTTAGCCGATATATTTGGTTTGTTCATTTTATAATCTATTTGAAATTAATTTTATTTATTATTATTATTATTATTTTTTTTTTAGGGGAAGATGATACTTGTTTACTTCCGCCTTCACCAAGCTCGTCATAGATAAAAATATCAAACACCTATACGTAAAATAACATTACTAAGTATTATTTGCTATTTGACCAAGGTTATACTGGAAAAAAAATTCTACAATAAAAATCATGAATATTTTGTGTAAATTTAATTGACATTTGATAAATGTATTTTTATTTGCTTTAGTTTCTAATTGTATTTACCGCCTGTCACTCATTTATCCAGGAGGCGGAGCTAAGTTTGGAGAATGGGTTAATTTCCGGTTTATATACTGTGGGTCTTCTCTCTTTCTCGCTCTCGCTGTCTGGTGGCGCCCTCTTATAATTTTTTTGCATGAAAAAGTGTCAAAAGCTGGCGATTAGTTGACTGCTGCTACAATAGTTAATCGTATTAGATTAGATGAGTATGTGTTTTGTTTTTGAGCGAATGAAGAAGATAAGCTGTGTGTAGCGACAGCCTGCTGATTTTTAGCTTTACACGGGCAATTTTTGTGATCGAATCATGGCCGATCACAGGTGCAAAGAAATGGACTTGGTTGACATGTTTAGTCGATGGAGAGATCCTTTGCATTTTGCCGCTACTTATAAAGAAGATGCTCAGGAAGCTGCGATGAATGATGAATTTGATCCTTTTTGTGGAGAGCAGGATGTAGTAGAAGAGAATGTTTCGTTAAACGCACCACCAGAAAATCAGTAACGATGAGTGAACGTGAATGTTTTGTGCTCGATTTTAAAATTGTTTCGTTTTTTAAGCTGGTATCATGGACGTTTGGACCGATATACATCCGAGCAACGTCTTCGTTTGGCTGGCAAATGTGGCAGCTACTTAATACGAGAGAGTGACAGGAGGCCAGGTTCTTACGTTTTGTCTTATTTCGGCCGGGCTGGCATCAACCATTTTAGGTAATGAAATAAATAGAATTGAAAAAAAAAACAAAAAGCAAATACAAATTCAAATCTTAGAATTACTGCCGTTTGCGGCGATTATTACATCGGAGGACGGCAATTTCACTCATTAGCCGATTTGATCGGATATTACACGAGTTGGGCCGATTTGCTAAAGCAAGAAAGGCTTCAATATCCGGTGCCACCGCCTGAGGTGCTTATAATAATGATATAGATAATGTTAATTGATTGAATACACTGTTATTATATTATATTGTAATTACTATTATTTAGCCAGTGAGTCATAAACGTAAGGTTATAGCGAGTCTCCCATACACGAAGATGCCCGATACAGATGAATTAAGGTATATTATTAAACCCGAGAAATTTTGTTTTAACTTTGGATTTTGTCTACATTTAGTTTCCAGAAAGGTGACATTTTTGTCATTCACAACGATGTGGGTGATGGTTGGTTGTGGGTTACACAACATAGAACCGGAGAGAGTGGCTTAATATTTCAGGATTTGGTAGAAGAACTGGTTCGATAAGCGAGTGGAATTGACAATTTGTGTATCACGATTAATTTTGTTTAAATACCACAGGACGAAAATATTGATTTGAATCAAGTTTATCCTTGGTTTCACGGAACAGTGACTAAAGCAGAAGCTGTCGATGCTCTTGTCAAAGGTTAATTCGATATTAGTACTCGTATTATTTATTACGTCAACTCGTTTTCTTGATAGCTGGGCCTGGAAGTTTTTTGGTTCGACCAAGTGATAATTCACCCGGAGATTATTCTCTTTTCTTCCACATTCATAACACGATTCAAAGATTTCGTATTGAAAATAAAGGGAACCGTTTTCTAATGGGTGGAAGATGCTTCGAAACGTACGATCGTTCGCTAATTTCTTTAACCGATATTTATTGCGATAGTTAATTTTGCAGATTGGAATCGATTATAAATCGTTACAAAATGGAACAAATTTTTGAAGGAAGTGTGTTGGGAAAACCAGTAGTAAAGGTATTATTAACTCATAATTTTTTTTTCTTTTTTTTCTTATTATTACATTTCTCGTTTCTTTAAAGACTTGCAGGTTTACAATTGATCCAAAGGTATTCATTAGAATAAACAAATACCATTATTGCCATAACTTATTTAATAAATTTGACAGAGTATAGCGGAAGGTATGAGCAGTTCTAATGGGTCGAAAAATTCTCGGAAAACAGAAGATATTTACGCTACACTTCGTGAAAGCCGAGAAACTGGATTGTTAAGCAAAAAGCACAAAGGCATTCGAATGAAAGGATACTTGAATAAAAAGAGCGAATGTGAGATCAAACTGTAATAATGATTACACTGCATTTGATTTGAAAACAAGTTTGTTTTATTAGGCCAAAATAGCAAAAAATGGAAAAATATGTATTTTATTCTTCAAGTTACAGCGAGTGATCAGCATTTATTATTTTACGATAATCCAAAGGCAAGTAAAATGTATTGTTACGTGACATTCATTTATTTCGTCAATTTATTATAGAGGACTAAACCTAAAGGTCTTATTGACTTGAGTTACACTTCTTTGTACATGGTGGACGATAGTTTTTTTGATAGACCAAACTGTTTTCAATTGGTGGAACGAGCCCTACCATGTCTAAGTACCGTTTATTACTTGTGTGCTAGTAGGGCTGATTTAGCTCAGGTAACCAATATTCTTGATTTACTAATTAGAATAATTATAATATTGAATAATTTAAAATTAGGAGTGGATGCAGAGTTTGCGACCACTTTGTGTTCATCAAATGCCTAAAAATCCTTCCGCTCAACGTCTCAAAGAATTGCACAGCTTGCACGTGACGATTTTAGAAGCTCATCGAATCCCGACCAAGCTGTGCCCTCATCCGTACTGCATCTTATCCCTCGATCGAGTAAAAATTTGTCGAACTCGAGTTCGCGAGGGACCTGAACCCGTATGGGAGGAGGAATTCGTACTAGAGTAAGTGACTTTGTATAATATTAGAAATTTATACGACTTATCATTATTATTATTTTAATTTATTTGACAGTGATATTCCTCCTGATGTAGTTGCATTTACAATTACCGTTTACAACAAAGGCAAGCGCTGTAAAGATTTGGAAGTTGGTAAGATGATATGCAACGTAAAATTTAATCTTAGCTACTAATTTATTTGTATTTGTATTTGTATTTGTTTTTAGCGGAAATGTCTGTCGAATTGAGTCGTCTCATCAACGGAGAAGAAATCGAAGACTGGTATCGTTTGTCAGGAATTTCTCCGCCGATAAGAGAGGACTGGGGTTCTATGAGGATACGAGTTCGTTATCTACACGAAATCATAATGCCTCTAGAAGAATATAGTTCTCTCAAAGATGTGAGTTAATGATCGATACTGATATGTGAGATAGCTGATATTAATTTTCAGCTAATATTGGATCGTCACATGGAATCGTTGTGCGCACTCGCCGATGTATGTCATCACGATCGCACTCCTTTGGCCACAACTTTATTACGAATATTCCGTCACGAACGGAGAGAAGCCGATCTTCTTCAGGCAATGAACGATGCTGAAATAAAAAAAGAAGGTGGTATTTTTGTTATTTTTTTTAAATTCAACTTTTTTATTTTCTGTTATTACTCTAGAAGAGACATCGACACTGTTTCGAGCTGCTTCTTTAACTACTACACTCATGGATCAATACATGCGATCAACTGCCACTAACCTGCTTCAGAAAGCGTTGCAAGAAACAATTTATAAAGTCTTAGATAGCAAACAAAGTTGCGAGGTACGATTAAGACGATCATTCTTAAAACACACGCATCGGGTATTTTTTTAAATTCCAGTTGAATCCGTCAAAGTTGGAACATCCCTCGGATGCTGTTCTCAACGCCGAACATTTGTTAAATATTCTCGAAGAAATGATAGAATCGATTTTAATGTCGGTTGAATTTTGTCCTCGAACACTGTGTTACCTGTTCAGCTGTTTGCAGAGAAGTGTCGGAGCCAAATGGCCTCGTGATTCTTTGGTTAGAACTCGAGTTGTTAGGTGAATCGAAACTTTATTAATTTTATTAACTAATTTTATTAACTAAATTTATTAACTTATTGTATTAATGTTTAGCGGATTCATATTTCTCCGTTTATTCTGCCCCGCTATTTTGAATCCACGTCAATTTAATCTGATTACAGGTAAACATGCGCTTGTCTCAGCTTCAATTTATTTCATTTTTTTCATGTTATTCTTATTAGAAATCCCGACAGAAATGGCTGCTCGCAGTCTTCTTCATATAGCTAAGTGCCTTCAAAATTTGGCAAATCTTGTTGAATTTGGTGGCAAGGTAATAAATTCAGTTAAATAGCACGTAATAGAAATTGTAACTTGTTAACTTTTCAATTTTGTAGGAACCATACATGGAAGTTGTTAATCCTTTTATTACAAAACACAGAGAAAGAATGGTTTTGTTTATTGACATGTTATCTGTGAGTTACTATAATTTTTGTTTTTTGTTTTATTACTTTATAAATTTCGATTATGTGCACAGAACGTTTATGAAAAACCGGAACCGGAAGAAACTGTTGTAAAAGTTGACTTGGCCCGTGATCTTGCTACTCTTCATCACATTTGTGTAAATCACTTGCAGGATCTACAAAATATTGCCCGAATAAGGGTAAGTAAAAATGGAAATATTAAACTTGTACCGTATTAATAAAAATGTAAATTTATTTTAGCCAAATGTTAAAAAGTTGGTGACAGTGACGGAAATGCTTTCGAAGCATAAAGAAAAGTATTTGGAAATGCTTCGGTAGCGGTTTTTTTAGTCATCATTTGTTTTTATTTCTATTTCCTTGATTTTACAAGAATTATATTTTAAACAGACATACAAGGGGTACGTAATTAACTAGCTTTTCTCATTTGAAACTTAACTTGTTTGTCTTTAGTTTTCATTCCTGTGATAGTTAACAGCTCTATATTGTCTAATGACTGTGAACGATTTTTATCTAATTTGATTTTTTCTTAGTTTCTTACACATATTTCACTAATGTTAAGGGCTTGTTAACACAATGCAAACATGTGTTCAGTGTGAATACCAAGGTTTGAAAAGAACAAAGTTGCTCATTGATTATTTTTTTTTTAAAGACATACATTCATTTTCTTTCATTTTAATTTCGCTTATATAAATGTTGCGAAATTTATATACTTCTACATACTGTTACATCGTTCAAGTTTATTGCTTTTACAGAGTCATTGCATTCCATTTCTTTTAATATTGTTATTATTATTATTATTATTATTAATTATACTAACATTAATGTACTTAAAAACGACATTGTATTGTTTTTCCTTTTGCTGTTACCATCTGATAATTGTGTTTGGATGTAAATAGCAATTTAAAAATTCTAAAACGGTAGTGCTATGTACATTGCCTTTTTATTTTATATTTTCACACTTTTCCTATTAGGATTAGGTGCAGACATAACGATTTGTCGTTCGTTTCCGTTCGATAGGTCAGATGAGTTATATAATGACGAATTAAATAACAATAGATCGTCTTCAATGTTATTTTGCTTATAATTGTAGGCCAACAATGTTCTCGATGGGCCTAAAAATGATAATATCATGTTAAAAATATATTAAAAGTTAACATTTGCATTAGTTCTTGCCTGAAGGAATAGTTTGTAACGATGTTGACGAATTCAATCCGATTTCACTGTTAGCGTTACCCCATTTCAACGTAGGAGTTAAGAGTAAAGCAAACGAAAGAAACAGTACAAATATGCAAGTGCTAGTTTGTGCTGTTTTAGTAGAATTGCCCACTAGGCTCTGAAGTTTTCGTAATTGGCCGATCAAGCTCCTAGTAAATATTATCAGTAGTAACAATTATGCTTTAATCGGGTACATTAATTAGTGAAATTAGCCTAATATTTACTCATTTTGTTTTTGAAGTTGTTCAACTTTCTTCTGCAGCATATTATTTTGATTGGTGCATATTTTTACTCTATAAAATGTTTCTAGATCAAGTTGAGAAATTAAATGATTTTTTATTTAGTTATTAATTCACCTCGATTCCAGACCGTCCATGTACTCCTTCTTACGTTTCCTACTGTCTTGAGCCGATACTTTGTTCCGTATTTTTCGTCGTACTTTCTTTAGTTCTTTTTCCTCAGCCTGTTTAATTTCAATACGATTTGACATTAATACATTTGTTTAGTTTGAATAACGACAAATGTTTACTTTGGTCAATGGATAATGTGTAGGTAAACTGACTCCCTCTTTGGCTAGATGTCGCTTTTCCTCATCGGTTAATTGTAACGATTTGTAATTTTCTTCCTCGAATGTTATAGGAATAATAAGAATAGGACTCGTGCTATTGCTATTACTATTACACATTTCCATCGATTCAATTGTGACATCAGCACAAATACCTGTAAACAAGCCGAATTATTTAAATTATTTCGAATTGCACTGGGTTATCTCATGCCTAAATCGATAACGGTATTGTCATTGCTCTCGTTAATCTCATCTTTCGGGTGTGTAACAGTTTCTGTTGCACTTTGTTCACTTTTGCTAGGATCGGTTTCTTGCTGAATCAAGGGCCATTCCGCACTCACATCATGGGTAAACATCTCGCAAGAAAAACTGTCGTTAGGAAACTCGAGTGGTTCATCCTTTTCCGATAATAACCAATTTTCATCCTACAATAAATCATGCGTGAATATAATTTAGTGTCGATAGTTTAAACCGAATGCAATAAATTACAATAGATATTTCTTCATTTAGAATGGGATCAATATCATCAAACAGTAGATCCAAAATATTGTCATTGGCATCGTTAAAGTTTGTTTCGGTCGTCATTATTAAGCTTTTAGATTTCTACGCAACCATCAGCTTAGAATTAACTTATCCGAAACTAGTTTTTTTGTTATATCTCTATGTTGACGTGTACTGTTTACAAGGGGAAAACCGAGGAAACTGCACCCTCTATTTCTAGTAAAAAGAAGCTGTTTCGTTTTTGATTTTGTCCATAGATGTCGCAAGGAAAAAGTGCTTAAAAAATATTGTAAACGTTGCCATATTTGATTGTTAGTCGTAGTTTTGTTAATTTACTTATTTTTGTAACCATTATGTTTAAGTTTGGCAGCAAAAATGATGTGAATATAGATTATAAATGCACGTTGCGTTTGTTGGACGATAACGAAATTTTACAATGTGATTTTCAGGTAAGTTGTTACTCAACCACTTTGCATCAAATCCATGCATTAAACTAAAAAAATTTCAAATTTTCTTATCTTAGAGACACCACAAAGGGCAATTTCTGTTGGATTATGTTTGCACTCAGCTAAATCTTATAGAAAAAGATTATTTTGGATTGCGTTATGTCGATCAACATAAGCAAAGGGTAAAATGTAGTAAAATATATTAAATTGTAAGAGATAGTAAATGAATTTTTTTTACCCGATATTAATGCAGCATTGGTTAGATCCAACACGCTCGATTGTTAAGCAGATTAAGGGTGTGTACAAAGCGATTTTTTTCCCGTATTAAAAATACATTGTTTTAAATAATTTGTTGTACGTAGGAATGCAGCCAATTATTTTTTGTTTTCGAGTTAAATTTTACCCGCCAGATCCGTACAAGCTTAGAGAAGAAATTACAAAGTAAATCATTTTATTACTGCAATTTGTTACTTTAATTTCCTGCATTTATTATTTTATTTTATTTATTTCTTTTTTTTTTTTTAAGATATCAAATTTTCTTGCAACTTAGACGAGATTTACTTCATGGACGTCTGTACTGCTCTTTTAATGATTCTGCTCTTTTGGCAGCTTACATTATACAATGTAAAAAATTAATTTGAATCCTTAATTAATTTCTAAATGATAACGCTATGTATTATCATCTTAGCCGAATTGGGGGATTATGAACCCGATGAACATGTTGGCAATTATGTATCAGACTTCAAATTAGTTTTAAGACAGACGACCAAACATGAAGAAAAGATTTCGGAAATTCATCAAACTCAGCTAAGGTATTTCGAAAAAAAAATGAAGCTACTGTAAATAGATTAGTGAAAATGTTATTTAGAGGTCAAGTTCCATCGGTTTGTGAAATAAACTTCTTGAAAAAAGCATGTTTGCTAGACACTTATGGCGTGGATCCTCATCCCGTGAAGGTAGAGTTATTTTATTGTTGTAAAAAGACGTGATTTTTAATGGAAAAAATTGGTTACAGGATCACAAAGGTATTCAGTTATATCTGGGAGTAAACCATGCTGGTATCATTACATTCCAAGGTAGCAGAAAGACTCATCATTTCAAATGGTCCGATGTACAAAGACTAAATTACGAAGGAAAAATGTTTATTATACACTTAATGTTTAATGAAGTGAGGAATTTTAATTAAAACAAAGTGGTTTTATATTTACATTTATATTTAATGATGTTTGACGATAGAAAAAGCATACTGTCGGGTTCAAATGTCCCACGGGATCGGCTTGTCGTCATTTGTGGAGATGTGCGGTCGAACAGCGACTTTTTTTCACGTTAGTACTTTTTATCAGTTACTATTATCATCAAATTAATCAAATTGAATGTATCATTATTATTATTATTATTATTAGTCTGAATACTTCAGCAGAAGTACCATCTGTCGTAACGGGCGGTAGTTTCTTCTCTCGTGGATCCAGATTTCGTTACAGGTATATATGGAAATATTAGGGCGATTTATAAACTGAAATTTTGATTAACATGTATACAGTGGTCGAGTTGAAAAAGAAATTCTGGAAGACACTCACATGATAAAACGTGAACAACCTTTATTCGTGCGAAATTCGATGCGTTCGTTTTCACTACGACAAAAGTCTGCAAGTTTTTCCAATCCTCAACCACTCGTTAACGAAGCTACCGAAGCTTTTACAATGGTAACAAGACCTGGCCATGCAACTCCTATGTCAGAAGGACATTATAATAGAAGTGAAGAGGAAGTCATCACCCCACAAGATTACCCTCACGAAGAATCGTTTCCCTTATCGCACAGTTCCACTTATGACGACGTGTTAGAACCAGTTGAAGAAGATCGAGAACTCGGTTGCGTCGATTGTGCAAACAATACGCAACAACAAGTCGGCTGCTTCAACCATTTGGATTCTAGTCATAATCGCGATAAATGTGATGTATCGACGACGCAAGAAGAAGAAACTAAAATGTATGCATCTGTAGCTCATTCTGAAAATTACAAATCCGTAGCTGTTACGAAGCGTCAAAAATGGATGCGAATAGCTTTGCCCAGTTGTTTAGCACTCTTCCTAATCTGCTCTTGCTTCGTTCTGCTTCTGCTCGAATCCAATTCGGACTTTTTAAGTGACGTGAGAAAATTACCCGAATTAGTTATTTTACGACGAGAGTATTACGAACCAGCTAAGGAATTTATTCTTACAAAGATCCGAGCTGTTTTTTTCCTCGGTCCTTCGAGGTAAAACTTTAAAACAAATTTTTACTCATCGAATCACATTTTATTATGTTTTTAATTAATTAATTAATTATTATTATTATTATTATTATTATTATTTATGAATGCATCAAATTATCTAAAATCAAGAATATGTAAATATAAATTCGTTACGTTTAATATAAAAATCGGTATGGTTGGAACAAGTACATAACTTATATGTACAAACTTTTAAGCAGCTGTTGTTAAAATTTTTATTTCATTTATTGAATAAAAAGCCATTTTTTGGCAAGAGTTTAAAATTGCTTGAGCAACATCGTACTAATGACGCAACACATTACTCCTTGATCTCTATCTACACGTCATCGATGTACAAGATGTGGTAATAGTATTATTTTTTGTTAATTAAAATTTGGTTTGCGATAATTTAAATTAAAGTCGCACTTGAAGCAAAAGTTTGAATTAAAAATAGATGTGCGTATTTTACCAAAACAAACTATCGCGTTATTGCGCGGACGAATTTCTAGGCGTGTGATTAGGTTCCGACAAAATGGCTACCAGTTGATGGTGCAAAACAAACTGATCTCTATTCATCACTACTGTAAACGTGAGTTGATCTTATCATGTTACTTAAGTACAGCAATCAACTTTAAATCGACAACATTGGGCGAGAACTATGACTTGAAAAAAAGTTGTTGACAAATTAGAAAGATTCAGATTTGTGCGAGTGTAAGCAAACGGCATTCGGCTCGTTATTAAATGATTAAATTTCAACTTGAGGATTAACTTTTGCAACAAAAAACTAGATTTGGTCGGAAATTTTATTCAATTGTACATTTGATATTGTAGTAATACTGTAATAGTTAATTTGTGTTTATATCGCATCGATAGTTTTATTTTTCAACTCATACGATTTTTTTTCTGTTCTAGATCTTAATTAATGACACAGAATCGACGATCCGCAGTTTAGACCATCGGTGACGCACTCGTGATAATAAAGTGGAAATCTAAACCTAACCAAAGAAATTGACAGTAAGAATTAAAGATTTGTAAAAGTCAGTCGTAATTACAGGGAGGCAGTTGAATCACCGTCGCCAAATGATCAGTTTTTTGGCTCAGAGCCAGAGAATCGAGATCTAATTCTATCATTTCCTCGAGCTAAAATGACCTTGACTCAGTTCGTGTATCCATAAAGATCTATCTATACAAGACGACGATATTGTATTTAGAAAAATGAAATTAATTTATTTTTTGTTTTAGATCGAATGGAGGAACGACGAGTTGCAGATTATTTCGTTGTAGCTGGGTTACCTCCAAATCCAGAGCTACTGGAAGATTTTTCATCCGAAGGAATCAGCTTTAAATCGAATTACAATCAACCACCAATCACCGATATTGCAGTCATATTTCGAAATCTCGACGAGTCTCCACCGCCCGGTTTTAATGTAATCGATACCACTGTGTCCGGTCTGTGTGCCGATCTAAATCATGGAAGTATTCGTAGTCCAAATGTATTTTTGTGTTACCGTAGAGGGCGAGATAAACCACCACTAGTTGATATTGGGTAATTGATATTGAGTAGTTGATGATATTGGATATTACTATTATTATTATTATTATTATTATTATTATTATTATTATTATTATTACTATTACTATTATCAGTGTATTGTACGAAGGCAAAGAACGAGTTTTGGCCGATAGTGACGTGATTTATTTCACTCCAAATGGTCGTCCAGCTAATGTAAATAACAGTGGATCTAAAACGTACATTACCTTCAGGCGTGCTTCAGAAACTGCACCGTGTAATGAATTAGTGGTTATGGACATATGTGTCACTTTAACCAATAAAGTATGTACATGATTGTATTTGTATTCTTTTCTTTTCTATTCTATTCTATTCTATTATTTTATTGTTTGTTTAGGGTGAAGTTCCTCCTCATACATTTTGTACAATTCCAAAGAACCTGAACAAGGGCATGGTGAATATAATGTGCTTTTGGCTCGTAATATATCATTCGGTTGAATTTGGTTATTTTAGGTCGGGTCAGATGTTTATTTATGTTACAAGAAGTCGATGAATAAAGCCAATTCAATAGCTTACAAGCCAGGTAAAAAACGTTTTATAGCCATATCAATATTACTAATATTAAATGGTTTTACAGCTGTTTTAGAACAGTTTCCGATCGTGCAACACGAGGATTTTGTTTTACCTCCATCTGTACCTTTATTTTGTTTACCAATGGGAGCCACTATAGAGTGTTGGCCAGTTAAAGCAAGAACACCAGAACCGGTATTTTCGACTTTTGTTTTGACTTCTCACAGTGTAGAAAAGGTATTTTTTTTTATAAGAGAAATGTTACGATATTTTATTTTTTTTATTAATTCGTAGGTGTACGGCGCTGCAGTTACGTTCTACGAAAAATATTCGACATCAAATAATCTGACTTCAGAACAAAAACAGTTGCTTCGTTGGGATTCGAACAATGAAAATAAATCTTTAAATATCAACAAATGTATTTGTATATTATCTCGATGGCCTTTTTTCGATACATTTGAAAAATTTTTGCTTTTTTTGTACAAAACGTCAATTAACGGTTCTCAAAACATTCCTATAGAAAGGTGATGCGAACAAATAAGTTGAGTTTTAATGTACGAAATAATGTGTTATTTTCTCTTGTGTAGATATATTTCTCACTTTATGTTAGAAGTTCCATTTCCTTCGCCTCAACGACCCCGAATACTTATTCAATTAAACAATACTGAACGGTTGTCATTGGCTCAACCAGAAGACTCACCGTTGTCTCTCAGGTTTTTATCTTGGATTATTATTATTATTAGTTTATTAATTAATTTATTAATTTTTATAGTGGTGCTTCGTTTCAATATTTGTTAAAGAACTTAAGTGCGGACGATTGTCTTCTATTATTATTATTTGCATTAACCGAACAAAAAATTTTAATCCACTCTTTGAGACCGAATGTTTTAACTAGTGTAGCCGAAGCAGTTTCAATGGTTTGTTAATTTTATACAATTTCTAACGTTTTATATTTCTATAGAATATGGAATAATGTTTTATTTTAGATGATATTTCCTTTTCACTGGCAATGTCCTTACATTCCTCTTTGTCCCCTCGGTTTATCCGATGTACTCAGTGCACCGATGGCTTTTATAGTTGGTAGGATCGATAATTAATTAATTAATTAATTAAACTTTTCAGCAAAATGAGCGAATTCTTTTTAGGAGTGGATTCGAGATATTTTGATTTGTACGATCCGCCTAATGACATAACGTGCGTCGATTTGGATACTAATACAATATCAGTGTAAGTTAAGAAACAAATTTAGTAATTGTAATATTATTTGAAAGCTTATTGAATACAAACAGCGCTGAAGAAAAAAAATTTATTACAATCAAGTTGTTACCAAAGGTAAAACACACCAAATGAATGAAGACAAACAAACGTACAGATAGTTTTATTGATATTGTTATTATAGAAACCTGCCCGAACTTTAAGAACTACCATAATCAGCATAATGGAACGGATGAAGCGACTCGACAATCGAGCCAAACAACAACAAAATATGCAAACGCAACAGTTCGAAAACCAAACTATAGAAAGAGATTTTAAATTAAAAAAAGCTGAGGTAATTATTGTACAGAGGGTGTTCACTGAAACTGTGAACGTTTAAAAACATTACAAAATTTTTTTGTCTATAAGTATTATTTAAGTTTTAAATACAATATGATTCATTAACTTTTCTCTATACACATTAGTAAGTAAACGCAATAAAATAAAATGGCAACCACTCCTGTAGAATCTGACATTGAAGCTGTCGTAAAAACCATTTCCAAAGCCAATTACAGTTATAATGCTATTAAAAAACATCTCAATAATTATGGCATTGCTATAAGTATTGGAGAATATCTAATATATTGAACTGTAAAGGAAAAAGACATGTTGTTAAAGGAAATAACATTGAATATTAATACAAACGAAAGAGACAAAATTTACCTAGAAAATACAAAAGGAATCCACACAAGAAAATTTAATAAAAAAAATTAAACTAAAAACGTTTACAGCTTCGGTGAACACCCTCTGTAATTGTAAATAAATTCAGTTTATTTACTAATGATTAACTTTTTACAGCGAGCAATTGAATTAGACATTCAAGAAGCCTTTCTGCGGTTTACTGCTTCCGTTTTAAAAGGATTTCGTTCATTCCTTCAACCAATTACTAAAGCTCCCACGATTGGTGCTACAGATTGCAGCTCTCTGTTTGACATCCAAGGTTACTACTGGTAATTGTATTATTGTAATTGTATTATTAAATATGTGCTTTTGTTTGATTAGGTTTTCTTAAGAGTCGTGACAAAGCATATCAGCGGTTTTATTCATTGCTTGTCAAGACACAGATGTTCTGCCGTTTTATCGAAGAACGTTCTTTTGTATCAGATAAAGATGTCGGCTTAGCCTTTTTTGACGAATGTACTGAAAAGGTTGATAATGAATTTCCTGAAAAGGAATCTCGTCTTTTGGAGAGAGAAGAATCGCACCAAAGGCACGTACTATTATTAATTAAATAGAAATGAATATAAGGTGAATAATAATTTGTTTTTCAATTGTAGCGAACGTACCGTTTTTATTTTACCGCCGGAACCGATTGGACTCGCTGCGGACGTCATGTACACTTATTCAGGATTTGGAAATTTAAATCCATCGCTTTATCACGAGAAAGCACTTGTTAAAACATGGGTTTCATCGTTAACTAAATGTTTACCTATGCCAGGTAGTCCGCTCGCTAAAAGGACTAAACAAGAAATCAAAAGCGCTAGACAGGTAGTTGTGATTACTATAAGTAATTTTTACGTGATCGGTTGCTGAATCTTATTTCCATTTGTTAAGATTGCAAAACGGCACTCAGAAAAACCCATTTTATGGTCCAAGTGAGTACGAAGACGAAACTTAATCGAATGTTTACGTTATACACAATAATATTTTGAATTAGGTGTTTAGTTAGTTACTGTTACACGTTGTGGTTTATTCATTTACCGGCTTTCGTTCAATCGTGTTCATCAAAAAGCAAAGCTTTACAAACCGCTTATGAAATCCTAGTCAATTTGCAGTCAGTAGGTCTTCACCCTCTGGATGAAGTACACAGTTTTATTTTTTTTTTTGTTCATCAACAAACAATTAGATGAATATCTTTTATTTTACTTAGATTTGTTATCGAGTTTTGATGCAGTTGTGTGGACAGTACAGTCAACCCGTGTTAGCTGTAAAACTTTTAAATGAAATGAAACGAAATGGAGTACAACCAAACGCAATTACATACGGCTTTTACAATAAAGTAATGGAAATTGATGAAAAATGTCAGTCACGTTCGTTTATATGTTATAAATGTGATTAATTTGAATTAGGCTGTTTATGAGAGTACTTGGCCAGCAAGCAACACAAACGCTTATTTGTTATGGAATAAATTACGCAATGTGATAATAGGAGTGGCATTATTGAAACGTGGTTCTCGTCTTCGGCCTACGTCGCTGTGTTCAGAAAGCGATTACGAAGGTTCGACGGACGGTGGAAGCGCTGCTGACATTAGTTTGCCTACTACGGAAGTAAAACCTGAAGATGGAGCAAGCACGGGTAATGCGATTAATAAATTAAATAAATAAATAAATAAATTAATTAATTTACAGGATGTCAGTCGGATGTGGGTTACAATTCGATGAATACTGACGAAACTCAGAAAAGTTCTTCCAGCATAAGTTCACAGCTGACGACGAACGAAGGAGAAAATAGCGTTGTTGTCGAATCGTTTTCCAAACCAGCTTTCAAAGATTCGAGTAAGTTGCATTATCTTAATATTAATGCATTTTAACGAGATGGCATTTCAATCAGATGCTGGTAGCAGAGTAAAAAAGGTTAATCGAATGTTACGATTTGAGGACATCGATTTTACCGAATCTGATCACTTGCGTAGTCAGTTGCGCACAATCGTCCGTTCATCGATTAGTTCTTTAGGGAGTACGATCAAACGCAGTCGAGATATTGGTAATTGAATTGAAGCTGAAACCTCGTTATTAAGCAGCAATGTGATTAATATTTGTTTGTAGTCGACAGCTCAGCGGGAGTTCTTATGACAGGGTGCACGTCAATGTATTACGACGAAGAATTTGGCAACGCAATCGGTTTGAGGTGGCGTAAGAGACATCATCGACCACTCGCTCGTTACCGAGCGCGCCATCGAGGCGGTGGTCCCGATTCTGTATTGACTCTTCCGAATCGATTTAACCACGATGATAATGAAGAAATGCTTCGTTCTGACAGTTTTGGTAACGACGCTCAAATTTTAAGCAGTTTAAATCGTACAGAATTAGACGATGGTGTTGTTAAAACAACAACAACACCCAAACGTAAAAAAAGCATTTACGATGGACCAAAATTTGAGTTGCAAGATGATTTATTAGATAGTAATGTGGACGAATCGAGCGAATCGCCCATGATGATGCTTACTAGTATTAAGACTGAAAACTCATGGTTCGATTTGGACTCTTTAAAAAACAACCTTAAAGCAAGGGCTGGTTCAGTGCGCGATAATTTTCCAAAGGCTTCCAAAGTAACTCGAAGTGCGACATTTTGTCACAGCCCCGAACATACGAGTAAATTAAATGCAGCCGATGAAGCGGAAGAACAGGTGCGACGTATTCATCGATCATCATCGTCCGCTTTGACCGAAGGACAAACTTGTTTGGCTCAAAGAACTGTTTCGGCTAGTAGTTTGATGTCGCCACCATTTTCAGGCTTGGCTAGTCTTAAATTTGCCTTTAATCAATCGCCGCGAAAATCTGATATATTGGGAAGTTTAAAGTCAGCTGCTAACTCGATGGCTTGCAGATTAAGCGAAATTAAAGAAGCTATTTCCACTTCGACGACTCCGACTAAAACCTCTGTATCGCCGTATGCAGAGAAAAAAAATTGTTCCGAACAAGAGGCCACCGAGTTAATAGATATTCGGCAGCGAATGAGTATCGACTGTCCTAAGCCTTCGATTAAAAGCGAATTAGTGCCTGATGAAATCGACGCTATGCTTAACGAAGCTAAAAGGGTTCGATCGCTTAGCGTCGAGTCTGCACCTTGTGTCGGTAAAAAGAAAGTGAAAATTATCAATTTTGATAGAATGTTATTTTTTTTGTCATTTTTTCAGAATTTCAAACATCGATTAGTGATAAATACGTTCAATCGAAATTACCATCGTCCGTAGCAATGGAAATTCTCATGAGTACGTGTTCTCGATGTCACACTTGTGGCTGTGTACTTTATGACGAAGAAATTATGAGTAATTGGACTGCTGAGGATTCAAATTTAAATACTCGGTAATGATGAATAATTATTGGATTATTTCAAGTTATTTATTTAATTTTTTCATGCAGATGTCAATTTTGTGACAACAAACTAGTCCCTTTTTTAGTCGTGACAATTCGAGTAAGTTGATTACAAACATAGTATTCAATTCGAAGAATAATATCAAAGTATACATTGTTTTAGGATTATCGCGTAACTAACGAGAAATTATCTGAAGAGTGCATACAGAGTGCAACATCGCTTCCAAACATAGAAAAATTATCCCAAGTTCAACTAGAAAATGCATCGAGTTCGGAGTCAAATAGTTCGTCTAGTCTATCGGGTAGCCCACCAAAAACTCCCGGCGAAGAGCACGAACAATCAAATTCAATTTCTGTTTGCCGACACAAGTCCGAAAAAGTTGTTTGTCGCACAAACAGCCGAAAACTGTGTGTTGTACCGGAAATTGCCGAAGATGTTGTCGTCGAAACGAACGATCATGGATCGGCTGAAACGAACGACAGTCTCGCGTCAAGCCGTGCATCTAGTGTCGCTGACGTGACTACCAGAGGGCATTCGACTCGCGAGTCTCTTTCTCCATCTTTTATATCTTTAGAGTCTATCTCGGTACCTTATTTAAGTCCCATCGTTCTTCGAAAAGAAATGGAAAACGTATTAGATCACGAAGGTGATGCATGTTTAAACGAAGCCCGTTTTGTCGACGAGCATCCTATTATATACTGGAATTTGGTAACAGTATATTAACTAACGTTAGTTAATTGTTTGACGTTAATTAATAATTTTGTTTTCAAAATAGATATGGTTTTTTGAGCGTATCAGAGTGCCTAGCCACATAACTGGTTTGTGTTTATTAGCTCGATCAGTAAACAGAGATAGAGACGTGAGTAATTTTTTAGTAAAACAAATGCACGAAATATATTGAAATTTGAATTTGTTAAAAGATTCCACTTAATTGGATCGCTGCCGATTCGAATAATATTGTTGTACGTTGTCTATGGGATAACGTGAAATTGCACGAGGAAATAGGGCAGCCGATGTACATACTCTGGAATCAAAATAGTACTTTAACATAGAAATATCACTTTTACTTTTTATTAATTGTTCATGTTCTTAGTTCCACCTTCGCGTCTTCTTCATGCTTTGCTAACTGAAGAAAAGATGGTGACTAAAGAGTGAGTGTTTATCTCTTCCAAATTTAAATGAATGTTTTTTATATGTATATATATATATATATATATATTTCTAGTTTAATGCAGCAAATATTAATAAATATTAGTCATAATGATTTGACTGAAGCAGTCAGATTAGTTTTGATCAACATTCAAAAAAAGCAAGCCCCAGTAGCTATTCTGGGTCATCGATTAAGCGTCTACAGAGATATTCTCTTCTTAATCGTAACAGCAATTGGTCGAGAAAATATTAGTCTGTGTAAGATCAGTTAGCGTTTATTAGTATAATCAAAAACTTTTATTTATTAATTTTTTTCATTAACAGCATCATTAGAACGAGAATATCGGATAGCGTACGAGAAACTGCTGCCTTTGTTCGGACATGTTTTTCAAAAATTTGATCAACCACCGTCTGTAGGAGCAGTATTATGTCGCCAAACATTTCGGTCTCTAGAATTATGACGGTAACGTGATTACCGTCAGCGTGGCTCAGTTTTCTAATTTCCATAAGTTGTAAAATTTGTTATTGTTATATACATGTAGTGTAAGCTCCGCTCAATAAATAAAAAGTTGTTGATCTCTTAATTTTTCATTATTTTTATTTTATTTTAGCTCGTTACATCAACGAATAACTTTAATCTCTCTGCATCATCTTTTGACGAGCCAACTTCTTCTTCGACACCTTCTTCTTGGCAGGTTCGTCTTCAGCTTGTGGTTTTGCTACAACTTGTTCCTTTTCAGTCAAAATCACTTCGATATGACACGGACTGCTCATATAAGCTGTTTTTAAAAATCAAATATTAATTAAATAATTAGCACTAGTTATTCATCATCACGGGCTTCCATACGATTAATTCGTCCATGTGCGCGGTAGGTTCTTCTTCTCATGTGTGGAGCTCGGTTTACTTGAATATGTTCTATAACCAGATGATCAGCATCTAAACCTTTATATTCGGCATTACTTTCGGCATTCTTAAGCAATTGCAGCAAGAAATCAGCACTTTTCTTTGGCCATCTACCTTGCGTACAGCCCCACTGTTTGGCCTGGTGATAAAATAAAATAACATTAGAAGTAATAATGAGTAGAAAACTAGAATATTAGTCTCGTACTTGCGCACATCTGCCAACGCCACCGTTGAATCGTCGAAATGGTACACACTCCTTTTTAGCAGTCACATTTTTTAAAAACCGAACTGCGCGTCTCAAAGGCATTTTTTTAATAGCTTGAGCCGTTTCACGCGTATTCTAGAAATCATCATTATTTTCATCATTTGCAAATACGGATCATTTAATTAACACTACCTTAAAGTGAACCCGCAAATTCGATCCTCTAGCTTTACATGCTGTAGAAAAATTTATTCGGTATTAAGTCGATTACACAATACACAATCATTTACAAAAACTTACATTTAGTCGCATTTTCCGGCTCCATCGAATACCTAGCCATTTTTTTTCTTTCAAATAAACTGTACGAATCTATAGAACAACGAATAAAATAAATCTATCAATTCTAAGTTGCGGATTACGACAGATTTCAATCTTTATAGGAAACGTACGCTAGGCTAGCAAATTCCGACGTGACAGGATATCTTCTGTTCGAAGCGAGCGGAAGATGGCGCAGTTACCCGCAGGACGGATCCTTTCGCTAAAAATTCTGCGGTATTAGCAACATATCTGATAAAATTAATAATATCGATTCAGTTACATATAAAATATTATTTTGGGAATTAAATCATTAGCTGTAAACAAGTGAAATTAATTTTTATTTTTATTATAGAATATTTTACTGCTGATTTATAACAGCAGCGACTCAATAGAGACGTCTACTGTTTGGAAGTGGAAGCTATCGGTGAAAGTTGTTATTATACCTTACTTCACATCTGAAATCAAGTGTTGAAAACTATATATCAACAGTTAGAGCAAGCACACATAAAAAGTGCTTTAATATGTCAAAGAATAAGTTGAAACTAACTTTACCGCCGGGATGTATTGAATCGATTGAAATCGGAACGAGTGTCGAGCCCAACGAGTGAGTATTGGAAGCGAGTAAAATTGAATTTTGAAGAAGCTGACTGCAAGTTGAACATTTTAGAAAATCAGCCGATCCGAGTCTAGAGACGTTACAAAAAAAGTTGGAAGATCTTGATTTAGATGATCAACAAAGAAAACGATTGGAAGCATTTCTTACGCAGAAACAACAAGTTGGCGAATTAAATGGAGAGGACTTTGATAAGTTGGGCGAATTGGGTGCTGGCAACGGAGGAGTGGTCACCAAAGTTCGACACAAACCTAGCGGTCTTATTATGGCTAGAAAGGTGAGAAAATAAGTAGTAATGATGAAAATAATTTTTACCGGTACTCCTGTTTGTATTTTGAATATTTAGTTAATTCATTTAGAAGTAAAGCCTGCCATTCGAAATCAAATTATCCGAGAGCTAAAGGTTTTACACGAATGTAATTCACCACACATTGTTGGTTTTTATGGTGCCTTTTACAGTGACGGTGAAATTAGCATCTGCATGGAATACATGGTACTCGTTTCACATAAAATAAGATGATATTTGCAATCTAATTAACTGATTTTCTTTTTTTTAATAGGATGGAGGTTCACTAGATCTAATTCTTAAGAAGGCTGCTCGCATACCGGAACCAATTTTAGGAAAAATTAGCATTGCAGTTAATTTGATTTGATTTTGTTCGATTAATTGCATTTAATAATTGTTATTTAATACTTGATTTGTAGGTGTTGAAAGGCCTAAGTTATTTGCGCGAAAAACATCAAATTATGCATCGTGGTAATGAAATTTGAACGAGTGGACTTGTTTTGAAAATTTGAAAATAAAAATGTGATTTTCTTAGATGTTAAGCCATCTAACATTCTAGTCAATTCGAGAGGTGAAATCAAAATTTGTGATTTTGGCGTCAGCGGTCAATTGATAGATTCTATGGCAAATTCTTTTGTAGGAACTCGATCCTACATGTCGGTAATTATCCATTTGGAACTATTTCTTATTTATTTCTTATTTATTATTTATACGTGTCTTTACTCGAACGAAGCCCGAAAGACTTCAAGGAACTCACTATTCAGTCCAGTCGGATATATGGAGCATGGGACTTTCTTTAGTGGAGATGGCAATCGGTCAGTATCCAGTTCCACCACCAGATCCTTCAACTTTGGCTGCTATTTTTGGTTCTCAGTATACGGACAACGTAGATAAGATGCAAAATTTATCGCCTCATAATCGTTCTCCACGCTCTGGTAGGTACGATGGTTATTTAGTAATTCTAAAGTAATTATTTATTTTTGTTTGACTCGCAGTTACCTACGGAATACCTGCTGTTGATGCGCCTAGACCGATGGCTATATTTGAATTATTAGATTATATAGTTAACGAGGTGCAATAAGCATCATCAATGAATCTATACACATTTATTCATTTAATCTCATTTCCAGCCACCGCCATCTCTACCTCCAGGATTGTTTACAACTGAATTTAAAGATTTTGTTGATCGATGGTAATAATAATAATAATTAATAAGTAATAATTAATATACTTTTTATTTTCAAATAATACTTTTTAATATCAAATTAGTTTAAAGAAAAATCCTACTGAAAGGGCAGATTTAAAAACATTAATAGTGAGCCTTTATTTGTCTTAACAACGAAATGAGATGCTAATTTTAACTGAATTTCTAGAACCACGCGTTTATCAAAAATGCAGAAACTGAGAAAGTGGATTTTGCTGGTTGGGTATGCAAAACAATGGATTTAGAAGCAACCACTCCCACCCGATCGCACCCTGGAGTCTGAATTTATCCTATTTAAAACTTAATTTTCAATTACATCAGTTAATAAAATATAAATGTAACTACATATCGCTCGATTATTACGAACAAGTAAACAATTATTGTAAAACTTCTACGTATCTTTTTATCATTCCAAAAGAGTGATTGCTCACACACGTCTGGTAATAAACTGATTTCCTCCTGGCTCGATTAGTCTACAAATATATACAAATGGATCATGGAGTGAAAGCGAGGAAATGGGAAAAATGTAAATACGCATTGAGTAAAGCATTTTTCCGCGATGTAGATATTATAAAGCGGTACGTACGTTGTCAGAATATCGTTTTGAATGGTTTAATTTACTTTTTCGTTTAGGAATTCAACTGAATATCACAATTTCTGGTTATTTTTGAACAAATATGCTGCTTATCAGAATACTGCAAACACAAGCAAGTCGTTTTTTGCTAAATAATATTTATAAATTGGTAATAATTTCTTTTTCCATCTAGGGACTTATTATGATAAAGAATTGCGAATTAGCTTTAGTGTTAAGTATACGGATACTGATGAATTGCTCGTTCGTTTGCCGCCTGCGGACGCGGACGAGGAGCAAAAACTTAGCAAGCGGGATATAGAAGAGTTTCGCAGTGTTTTACTTCACTATTTGGATTTTCTTCAGAAGCAGAAATTTAACAAATTGGTTAATCTGAGAAAAAATTTGGCTAGTTTACCTATTTATAGTTTTAAATCGAATATTGTGAGCGCTGTAAGAAATGAACGGGTGACTATCATCGCTGGAGATACAGGATGTGGAAAATCGACACAAGTATAAAAATATAAAATATAATTTTGTACTCGTAAACTATTATAGATTACATTTGATTTGAAATGAAAGGTTCCACAATACTTGGCCGCTAATGGTTTCGATAAAATAGCGTGTACGCAACCTCGACGGATTGCATGCACGTCACTGTGTAAACGAGTCGCTTACGAGACTTTGAACGAATACGGGTCTGAAATTGGTTATCAAATTCGTTTTGAGAAAAGAAAAACACAACATACAAGAATAGTGTTTTTAACTGAAGGTTTACTACTACGTCAGGTGAATAATAGCTGATTTATTGATTTATTGATTTATTGATTTATTGATTTATTTAATTTAATATCAATTACTAGGTAACGAGTGATCCTAGTTTGTCTTGTTATAATGTGATCGTGTTAGACGAAGTCCACGAACGACATTTGCATAGTGATTTTCTCTTAGGAATTATGAAATGTTTGATAACACAGAGGCAGGATTTAAAAGTGATTCTAATGTCTGCTACTATAAATCTGGCATTGTTTGCTAAATACTTCGATAACGTTCCTGTGGTACAAGTGCCAGGTCGTTTATTTCCAATTCAACTACAATACTTTCCTGTATCGGGTGAAGAGTCAACGAGTAAAACTAGCCGAATTAATCCTTCACCGTACTTACGAATCATGAATTTAATCGACAAAAAATATTCAGAAACTGAACGGGGAGATTTGCTCATATTTTTAAGTGGTATTACTGAAATTTCAGCAGTTGTTGGAGCAGCTGAAATGTACGCTCAGCAGACAAAACGTTGGATCGTGCTGCCGTTACACAGTACTCTGTCGATTGCTGAGCAAGATAAAGTAGATTTTTTAATAAGCATTTTCGAAAGATTATTAAAGAAAAAGATTTGTTTTTCCTATTAGGTTTTTGATTTACCGCCGGATGGCGTTCGAAAATGTATAGTATCGACAAACATAGCCGAAACCTCAATTACTATTGATGGCGTTCGATTTGTAGTCGATTCGGGTAAAATGAAAGAGATGAGTTACGACAGTTCATCTCGAATGCAACGACTTCAAGAATTCTGGATAAGTAAAGCGAGTGCGGAGCAAAGAAAAGGACGTGCAGGTACGTTAGGTACGCTAGAATTTGATTTGCGATTTATTAGATTGTGTTGATTCGTAGGTAGAACTGGTCCTGGAGTATGTTACCGTTTGTACTCTGAAGAAAACTACGAAGCGATGGAAGATTATTCTATACCCGAAATTCAACGCGTACCTTTCGATTCGCTCGTATTGCAAATGATTTCGATGGATCTTGCGAATGTCCGAATATTTCCTTTTATCGAACCACCTGCACCTGAAAAAATTGAGCATGCGCTCACCAACTTGAAAGAACAGGTAAACTTAACGGCTGTAATCAAATTTCTATATAGTTAACTGCAATACAAATATACAAATATGGTTTATAGGACGCAATAACCGAAAAAGAAGAGTTGACAGCATTAGGTCGAATGTTATCCAATCTTCCGGTAGACATATTGATTGGGAAAATGTTGATAATGGGTACATTATTCAGCGTAATAGAACCGGTGCTGACATTGGCAGCTTCTCTCGGAGTGCAATCCCCGATTACCAATCGTGGACAGAGAGATCCCGATGCTGTGGTTAATGAAAGATTGATTTTAGCACAATTACACAATTATTGAGTCGATTAAATTTATTGCAGGCTGCGCGACGACCATTAGAATCACAACACGGGGACACTTTTACTCTTCTTAATTTGTACAACGAATGGCTGCAAGTGAAAAGCGAGAAAAATAGTAATTCGCGAAAATGGTGTAAACATAGAGGTCTAGAAGAACAAAGATTCTACGACATGACTAAATTGAGACAACAATTTAAACAACTGCTACAAGATGCTAATCAAATGCTATCGAGCAAAAATAATTTGAAAAGCAACGAACGAGCACAGAGACACGGTGAAGTTAAGAAGTTAAGAGAATTGAAAAGAAAATTTCATCACGAATCGAGAAAGAAAAAAATTCTAAAGATGCAACAAGATGATATAAGTGATGATGAAGACGATTCAGTTAATACAAATATCAAAGACATTGAGTTTCAGTTGTCTTTTTCACATACCGAAATCCAGGTAAGAATAGGACTCGTAATACGCTACTAACGTGCCATCTTAACTTTGTTTAATTTCTAGAAATTATCCGAGGCCAATCGAGCCATGAAACTAGAGCACGTTACACTTTTAAAAATTATTTTGAGTAGCGGTCTTTATTCTCAATTCGCTTTGCC